>PVJA010024092.1:0-32158 GCA_004027025.1 Myocastor coypus
TTTTTTTTTTTTTTTTTTTTTTTTTTTTTTTTTTTTTTTTTTTTTTTTTTTTTTTTTTTTGGTATTACTTTTTGAGAAAGGGTCTCCTTATGTAGTTCAGACTGGCTTTAAATTCAATATATATTATGGTCAAGCTGGCTTTGAACTTGTGGAGTTTCTTTTGCCCCTGGCTCCTGAGTACTTGGATTATATGCCTATGTCACCATGTCCAGTTGATTTCATGTATTTTATAGTGGATTTATAGGAATAGCATAAGAGATAGGCAGTGTTAAAAACATAGACTTGCATGTAGGAAACTCACAAAAGCATGGTTTGTAGATGGAATCTACTATGCAAAATAAATGGGACAAACACTTTTTAGTTGCAGTTAATATACCTTTTTTATCCCAATGCTTGCATTGTCTGGGAAAATGTAATGGGTTTATTTATAATTGTTTATAAATTGAGCTATTAAGAAATTTGTTCACAAAAATAATACTTGCGTCGCTGCTTTATGTCCCACATTTATATTAAAAATTCACACAAAAATTAAATGGAAAAGTTTTCAGTACCTGATTTTCTCCCCTAATCATACACTTAGTTACCTTTTGATCCCACAGAGTTGTGGGCAGATACCTAACTACCAGTAACAGAAATTGATTGTTTAGAATGCAACTTTTCTTATTTCAGTAGATTTTTAAGCATCACACAAATGTGTGATGTATTAACTAGGTGCCTTTGGCATATTTTGTGGTTGATATGGACAGCACACAGGTTGGTTTTTCCAAAGAGGCTAATCAGATAGGTATCACTTATCTCCTGCAAGGCACATTAGCTGTGCTATGACCTGTTTGAAGTCCTGGGCATTTTGTTTCATCAAATGATGAAAGGAACATTTGTGAATCAGAAGATCCGTAGACTTCTGATAATGTCTAATTTCATGGTTGCCCACAGTACCTATCAGCCTATAGTGATGTCCTTCTGGTAGAAGGTTCCCTGGAGACCAGCTTGTGTAGGAGGCAGCTTTCCTGGTGCTCTACCCCTGCTTGCTCCATAGGCCTGCGGTGTGGTGTGAGCCACGATAGTGACATCACTCCTCCCTCCTCCTATCAGCAGGAGTCAACATGGGTATTAGAGCGTGGCTTCTGTGGAGACATTTAATAGTTAAACATTTTGCTGAGTGCTTGCCACAAGCAAATTCTATTTATCATCTTACCGAGTTCCCACTACTTTGTGAGACCGAGCATCCGCCAGACCCCGAGATCATTTTGTGTAACTGATTTTTTATAATTGATATTTTAAAGAATTTTTTTAAAGTTACATAAACAGAAATTCACCTTTTGGGGAGGAATAAAGTTTTGTGCATTTTAGGACAGGTACAGAATGGAGATGACTCAGGGTGACATGCTGTGTCATCAGTATGCAGTATCTTCCCTTGTCCAGATCTCCTCCTGCTGGCCCTGGAATCTACAACCACTGATCCTTTTGCCATCCATATAGTTTTGGTTGCTTTTAATAATGGATACAATTTTTGAATCTAGCTTCTTTCACTTAATGTATCATAAGCTAACATATCAGTAATTCATTCATTTTTTTTTGCTGCAAAACATAATTCCATTGTATGGATGTACCAGTTTACCACTCATCCACATAGAGAGTGTGACGTGGCTGTACATATTTGTGCATAGGGTTTTGTGAGCATTTCGTTTCTCTTGGTTACATGTGTAGGAGTTGATTGCTAGGTCACATACTTATGTCTAACTTTTTAAGAAATGGTTGCACTTTACTGGAGTGGCTGTACCACTTTGCATTCCATCTTGGAATGTAATTCTAGTTCCTCTGTTTGCATTTTGTAAGCACATATATTGCCCGGATGTGGGTTTTATATTAGCTACTCTAGTAGGTGTATAGTAGTATATCACTATGGTTTTGAATGATATTTTCCTAATGACTGTTGCTGGTAAGGATCATATGCTTATTTGCCATCTGAATGTTTGGTGAGCACTCTGTTCAAATATTTTGTCCACTTAAAACCCTTTGTGTTATTTCTTTACACCAGAATATTAAGAGTATGGACATAGGCCTTTTGTCAAATGTATGATTTGCATACATTTTTTCACAATCTGTAATTTGTCTTTTCATTTCACTCTTGCAAGAATATTTTTTCTCTGAAGAAAAAAGAAACATTTTTTCTTTAGAGAAACATTTCAGTGTTTTTTTTTTTTTTTGTACTAGGGATCGAACTCAGGACCTTGCACTTGCCATGTGCTATCTCTCCGGCCCCAAGGTTTCAATTTTTATGAAGTCCAGTTTATCAGTTTTGTATTTTATGAATTTTATTTCCCATAGGACAGTTAAGAACTTCTTGGGTAGCCAAGATCATGAACATTTTGTCCTATTTTCTTCCAAGAGTTTTATAATTCTACATTTTGCTTTTAGGTCCCTGATTCATTGAGTTAATTTTTTTATGTAAGGTACATAAAATACTGAAGTCTACCTTTCTTTCATATCCTCATGTGAGGATATGAATCCTCATTTGTTTCAGAAACATTTGTTGTAAGTATCCTTTCCCTTCAACTGACTTTGTACCTTTGTCAAAACTCAATATTTGTATGATTCTGTTTTTAGATTCTTCTGTTTAATCAATGTGTCTACCGTTTTGCCAATTGAGGCAATGACTTTTTATACTTTAGATCACTGTTAAGGAGGCCTAATCTTAGGGAAATTCAGTGCTTTGCCTGAGGTAATTCAACTAACAAGCGATTGAACAAGTATTCTTGCTGGCTCTAGTAGCTGTGCCATCCTGAGAAATTATGCTGATTTTTTCCTCCTGGTTGAAATGTTTGGATTTATGTTTCTGTACAAGTAGATGTGAGAAACACATCTCATTGAATTAATGTGGTATGTGAAATAAATGTTTTTTTTTTCCCCCTGCATACTGGGTCATTAATTACCAGTTATAATCAGTTTTTAATATTTTAAAGTACATACATTATGTTTAAAAATACAGGGCTGGAGAGATAGCTCAACAGTCTAAGCGCCTGTCTGGCAAGCACAAGGACCTGGGTTTGATCCCTAGTACCACATGCTGTGCCAGCCCAGACCCTCTGCTGGGTTGTGCCAACCACCAAAATCAGGCGTGGTGGTGCATACCTGTAATACCAGCTCTGGAGAGGCTGAGACAGGAGGATCACTATGAGTTTGAGCTGTATAGTGAGACTCTGTACCAAATGAATGAATGAATGAATGAATGAATGATTGATTGAAAAAGAATGAAGATACAAGTTATATGTTATTTTCCTTTTAAAGAGAGCAAGAAAAATACACGTTCCTATTATGGCAAGAAAAGGATGTTTAGGGTTCGTGAAGGTGAGACCACAGGTGGGCTAAGTGTGACTTGTGTGCGGAGAGCTTATGTGAGGTACTGGATCAGAGGTGAGAGAGTAACACTAATGTGGCAGTGAATTACAAAGTAACATTTGGATATTGGCAAGCTGGAGAACTTTGAAGGGTGCCATACTTCGTTAACACTGGAAGCCCATATGCATTGCTGTCAGTGAGTAGGTACGTGTGCGCGCGCATGCGCACACACACACACTGGATTCTTTCCCTACACCTGTGAAGAAGTATCTCTACTGACATCAGCCTAGGTATTTGTTCTTATAAATGGTTTTGTTCTTAGAATCCATTTACTCATATAGAGTCAGCCTTCTGCAAAAGGCAGACGATTGCCAAACCTGTATCTATGTTTTTACTCTACTTCTGTATCCACAGAGCACCTAGGATTTTTTCTTTTCTTTTCTTTTTTGATACTGAAAACTTACACATAAAAGTAAGCTTTATTTTTACTTATAACAAATAAGCATTCCCTCTCTTCCTTTTGTTCTCTGCAGGGCAGTGTTCTCTGGGGCCTCAGAATTAGTTTTGATTTCTTTCTTTTCCATCATGCTGTATTCAAATGCATAAGTAATTTCTACAGATTACTAACTCCTGTCCCTGATCCTCTTGCGTGCCAGATCAGCTTTGTCATATTTTGTGACAATTGTTTTTGCTACTCTTTCCACGCAGAACATTTCTCTTCTCTTCTACCATCTCTGCACATTGAAAACTAGAGCATTAGCTGCCACCCATCTTTGAGGACCCCCACCCCCGGCCCAGTGCAGTGAGTGTGCTACTCTTCCTGAGCTCCTGAAACAGCCAGGATGCGTGGTGTCAAAGGTAGCACCCTCTTAATCCCTTTAGAACTTGTTAGAAGTGGCTTGACCCAGGCCTGCTGCATCAGAGAAAGGGGTGGACCATAAAAATCCATGCTTGGCCAGCTGTTCAGGTCATCGGATGCATACTAATGCATGAGAATGAGAACCTCATCATATTCAGTCCCAAACGTCAACTGATCTTGTTTTTATTCTGTACATCACTTCTACCTTCTAGAACCTGTTAATTTTTAATTTCGTATGCCTATTCTCTCAGTCATTCCAAATCTGCTTCATTTGGAAGAAGACTCCACTTTTTCTCTGAGCACCGAATGTTTGTGTTGTGTTCCTTTTTCCTTCCTGACGTGTTACTCCGTGAGGGCTTTGGTTGATTGCTGTATGTTCTGTATTTTCAAGAGGTAGGGCAGGATAATGTGTCCTCCAAAGTGACATGGGAATCTGGGCATGGTGGTGCACGCCTATAATCCCAGCACTCAGGAGGCTGAGGCAGGAGGATCAGTGTGAATTCGAGACCAGCCTGGGCTACAAAAGTGAGCTCAAGGCCAGCCTGAACTTCATAATGAGACCCTGTATCAAAAAGACAAAAGAAAAACAAAGTCAACAAAAAAAAAAAAAAAGAAAAACAAAGTGACATGGGAGATTTGCCACAGCTTTTTGGTGTGTCAATTTAATTAGTAGATAGGGGGAAACTTTTTAAATGTTAAAACAGCACATTGCTGGGCATGGTGGTGCACTTTTGGGACTGACTATGATGAGGTTCTCATTCTCATACATTATTATATATCTGCCAGCATTCGAGAGGCTGAAGCAGGAGGATCAGTGTGAGTTCGAGACCAGCCAGGGCTACAAAAGTGAGCTCAAGGCCAGCCAGAACTGCATAGTGAGACCCCATCTCAAAAAGACAAACAACCCCCCCCCCCGAAAAAAGCGGTACATATATTAATAAAAAGTGAAAAATGTTTGTGAATATTGAAGGATAGAAATGTCTGAGTTCACTCAATCTCTGGTTGTGTCTAAGATCTCTTATCTGTCCCCTTTTCTCTGATGTAAAGATGACCTTGCTAAAAAGTCTGGGATCATGCCCCTGATAACATGAAGAAAGGGAGCCTGCACTGCAGACTGTGGAGCCACCTTTTGATTTCTGGGTCCTCTACCTTTTACAGTAATTGGTTCCCATTGGTTGGCCTCAGTTCCTTCATTTGAAAAATTAGGATAATGCAGCTTGCTCTCATATGATTGTTGTGTTGTAAGGATTAAGGGAGATTTGGTAGGCAATGTCCTTGTATAATCCCTTTCTTATATGAGGTGTTGTGTAAATGGTGCTTTTTCTTATTAACTCCACTACAATTGCACAATAAAAAAAAATGATGCCATAGGAATAGTGCTACTCACTGCATAGTAGGCCCTTAGTAAATGTATTAGCTGACATTTATGGCATTTCATACCTCTGTTGTGTGTAGATTCCCTATTTTATACGAGGCTTCACGTTTTACTGTTTATAACTGCTAATGAATAGTAAGAAACAGTACTTTTTGATAAATCAGTTGCTTTTCTTATTCATTTAACTTTAGTTTTAATGGATTATAGCTTATATTCTAATGGTATCTGAAAGATTTTTTATTTATTATTTTAAGGGGTGGGAGTTGTTATAAGATAAATGAAGCTAGTCAAGTAGGTTCTTCAATGCAATAAACCTCCCAAGGTGCTTGTTTCATTGTTAACAGCTAGTTTAATCATTGTTTTTGAAGACAGTGTCCAGCTACTCCTATATTTGCTTCTTTATGTATAGTTTTTATTCTTTCCTAATGTAATTAGTGGAACTGTACAGTGGCTTAACATGGAGGAGAGAAGGTGATGTGAAAGTCATAATAGCAACTAACATTGTCTGGCAAACTGTGGTTTACAAAATACACAACTTGCATCATAAATTTCACAATATCATGGGGGGCAGGGTATTATTATTTTTATTTTGCTGATTTAAGAAGCATTGCTGGGAGATTATTGACTGTCCAAGGCCACACAACCAGAAGTAAAATAATGGCCCCCATGGTTGGAAGTTGAGGGTAATATAGTCAGATAAAAGTTGTGCTTCTTCAAGAGCTTGTCTCTAGAGACAGCTTAGAGTTTAATGTCATCCAGCTGCACTGCCTTCTCCAGGTGACTTATGTGACACAGGAGATAATGTACCTGGCTTCTGGTCTTGGTTCTGTATCTTCTTCCATGTGTGATGTGAGACAATCTTTTCATCTCTGAGCATCAGTCTCCTCGTTTATACCCAAGGAGGTAACAGCATCCATCTCAAAAAGGTTGTATTAAAATGAGTTAATTTATGTAAAACTCTAAAGACAGTGCCTGGCACACAGTGAGCCCAATATCAGCATTAGCTATTATTACAGTTACAGAGGAGTAGATGAAGTGCTTCCCATGAAAGCCAAGTGATTGTACTTAGCCATAATTATAATTATAGAAGTGGATATCAGAGCTTCAATAAGAGTTTATTCTGACAGAGCTGTTTAATTCTTCAGTGGTTATCTAATAGGTTAGAATGTATAGTTTGCATTTTAAGCGTCTCACCCTAGTGTGGATTTTCCTGTAGATTTACTTACAGGTTCACTTAGTGATCTTAGGATAAATGAAAATTTGGATAATCTGTATAATTTGCTTTTAAAACCTCAAAAACCCATTATCAGAATATAATATACTCACTCCACCCCCAGTACCTCCAGACCCTTTATTTTCTAAAAACAGCACAAGTATACTACCTACACATGCATACACCCTTGGGATAGCTGTTTCCAATAACTAAGGTGTTAATTACTTCCCTTAGAAATTGTGGTTTTCTTGTATGATTTTTCAGAAGTGAAACAAATATCCTATTTATGAAGTTTTGTCTGTTTTCTTGTGGATTTGGCAAATCACCTGTTCTAGGAAAGCCTTTATTATTGTAAAGAAAGCTCCCAATCTGGTTGTCTTTGAGCTTTTTCTTTTGCATTGCTCCTACTTCATCTCACATAATGTGGTGCTGAGAATACAAGACTGACATTACAGTACTTAGTCTTTCTTCTTTGTAATTCTCTATGTGAATTTTTTTTTTTTTTTGTGAACATGTCATTGTTTGACAAAATGTTGGAAAATGATTAAATTTTCATAAATATTAGAGGTAGGGGATTAAAATTTATAAAATTGTGAATTATCCTTTAAGCTCATACTTACCTATCTTATGTATATACTATGTAAAGAATGCTTTTTATTAATTAAGCTTCTTTATGCAGCCCACAGATAGCATAGTACTTGGTTATGAAATTAATTATAGAAATATATTCACATTAATTTATTGATGGCTATAATCAGGATGAAAAACTTTTTAAATAATTGCTGCTAGGAAGAGAAGTATAAACTTAAATTTATGACTGTTCCCTTGAGAATGTGTGGATGTGACTAGGTTTATGATTTTGAAAATATTTTAAGTTCCTTTGATTTTTTTTTTTCTTTTGTTTAGACATTTTCAGATTATTCTTTGTGTGGCTGTAGAGAAGGAAAAGGCCTTAGTGTGCATACAAACCCTTTCTGGGTGGGAATTAGTAATTTTCTGTTTTTCCTTAAAAATTTTAGCCGGGCGTGGTGGCTCACGCCTGTAATCCCAGCACTCGGGAGGCTGAGGCAGGAGGATTGGTGCGAGTTCGAGACCAGCCTGGGCTACAAAAGTGAGTGCAGGACCAGCCTCAACTGCATAGCGAGACCCTGTCTCAAAAAGACAAAAAAAAAAAAAAAAAAAAAAAAAAAAAAATTTTAAAGTTACACTGGTCTTGATCCAAATATTCCAGAGATTTCCTCTCTCCCCTGCTCAACTCAGCCTCAGAAGAGAGCTTCGTGAAAAGCCCCTGGATTTTGAGTGGGTTTATTTCTTTTTTGCTTTACTATGTATGCCCAGCACATTTCAAAATGGAAATGTCCTATGACTCGACCTGCTTTATGGTTGGGTGGTTTGCATTGAGCAAACACTGTGAAACTGTTTGTGGGTACCTGTTGTACTGGTTCTGGTATTTTGTCCATCATTTGCAAATGATGGGGTTTCTCAGCAAAGAGTAACCATGGCCCCTCATGCCTGTCTGCCTTCCATTAGTTGGGTTTGTGTTTTCCAGCTTTTCTGCTCTGTAATTGGCAGCATTTGTATTAGGTACCTGCTCTAAATTATTCCATGTTGTTTAGAAGGTCAAAGTAGTCATCAGTGACTAAAGCCTAATTTCGATTGTTACGTCGAAATCGTTATTGAAGAATACTGTTCCACCACTACAGATGTCTTTTGCATATCATGAGTGCATTCATCAGAGAACAAGCTCTCACCCGGTCTTTCATAATACAAAAGCATTTTTTAATCCTTCTTAACAGGTACTGTCACAGTTTATTTATAACCAATGCATTAAAGTGAAAAATATTGAAAGGGTCTTAAGTGGAAGGTGGCTATTGAAATATTGCCACGTTTAAATTACAGAATCTTGTCAGACTGATTTGTGGAAAGGACGAGTCACTGTTGGCTGGTAAGTGATATACATACAGACTTCCTGTAAGTTTGGGAGGTGCTTTTGGCAGTGTGTGGAAGTAGATTGTACGTAATAGGAATCTTGAAATTGGATTGATTGCCTCCTTGCATATTCATAATCATACTCGTGGGTGGTCAGCTCTCATGCTCTTTGACATTACTGCCATTTATGAAGCATGACATGTACTAGAATTCTTTGGCCTTCTAGACTTGCTGCTGTACAGTGACTTGAGAGTCTCACCCAAAGGACTTTCACGTGTTCCACTTAACGCTTTTCTTTCCCGTCCAGGTTCGATTTCACAAATAGGAAAGCTAAAGACATATTTTATTATTGGTACAGACGTGTTTATCTGAAGACACATTCCACACACTAAAAATTTTGTTGATTGGTACTTCCATTGCATTTCCCTCCGCTGGAAAATCTTGCCTGACACTAAGTTGTTGGGTTGTTGTGTTAAAGGATGTTTATGTTGTCCTGTGACAGCTGGCTTTGCTAATTTGTTTTTACAGGGCAGTTTATAGTAAATGGATGGCATGCTGAATATTTTACTGAGATTTCAGATTATCTTAAGAGTATTTTCCGGTTTACTAATTGGTAGATAATGCTGAGTACATTGATGTTGACATGAGCAAATGGATTTAAAATGATTTGGACTGAGCTTCATTATAAGATGCTGTAATCGCAGTCAGCAGGAAATGTCAGATGAGTACTGCCTTTATTGGCTGTGGTGGTCCGTGAGCCTTTGCAGTTCTAGGGTGCTACCAATCTGTGCTGTTTTGACTTGGGGTACTACAGGATAGGGTAAAAGATGGAAATTTTTTCATAGCTTTTTGTCTCTTCATATGTTTGCCAATGAGTAGATAACATACACTATTATTTATCTGTATGGATAAATGAGCATTCTCTGAAAATAATAGCAAATTGTATTGCTGGGTCCCATTATGGATCAAATACATGGAAATCATATTTCTTGTGCAATTTAGACTGTGAGATGGTAAATTATGTAGTAACTGCTTCAGCAGAAGTCTGTTCTAGAATTAAAGCTAATGTTTTCATCAAAACAGCAAGGAAAATCTAGCTAAATGCACTTTAAATTCCCACAGTAAAGGTCAACATGGGTTTTATTTTTTATTTTTATTTTTTTAAGACTCTTGTGGAAGATTACAATCTGATCAGAATTGCTCAGTTGGTAACCCATACAGAAAGCAAACAGTGAAGAAGGCAGATTCCAGAATAAGACTTTGCAGGATTCAAATCTCCTTTCCCTCTACACTGTGACTTTGAACAAGGAACTTGGCTTGTCTGAATGAAGCCTAGGGTTTTTGTTTGTTTGTTTGTTTTTTGTTTTTTAATCTATAAAACAGTGATGCTAGTATCTGTTTTGTGGGGATATGGGAACATCTATATATGCAACGCTTGATGTACAGCACTTGGTAAGGACATCATGAGTGTTAGCTATTAGGTAGGACATTATGAATGTTAGCTATTACAACCTATGTGAATTCATTGTTTTCTTTTAGGTATCTATGGAAAGGTTATGTGCCTCATGTGTCAGCACATTAACCACAGATATTATTTTTGCTGTTTTGAAAGTTGTATAAAAACTTCTTGCTTCCTTCAAAACATAGCTACCTAGAATCATTAAGAAGTGTATGATGAGGTATTTTTTGGATATGAGTCTAGCTGAAATTCTTGCTGTAGGATTTTGGGGAGCTTTGCTGCAGTAATCTTCCTTTTTTCTTTGTTATCAATGAATCATTTTCCTTCAAGCCATACTACAATGTGCTGAAGCAGAGGGCTTCCCAGGCTGGTAATTATTTCACAGTAAAAATAGTTCAATGCAGGAATTTATATAATACTAATGGACTCTAACAACTTGTCGGCAAGCCACTTGTTCTTTCCAGGTTCCTCATTAGCATCACATTCTCAAGATGCCCTGATAAGCAATTGTTGGGTTTGTGTATCTTATAAATAACACTGATGTGGGTCAGCCTGACTGTAACATTCTGAGCTAGTTACTCAGTAGATAGGAGTGCTTTCTTGAAGTCATTCGAACACATGGTGCCAGATTAGGAGATCGATGAAGTGTGCTGATGCTAGTGTATGGTGTTATCACCTACCCGTACAACATCCTTAAGTGACCATATTCTTGCTTCAAAGCTTCTGGCTGTATTACATGTGAACTTGGCTGATGTGTTTGAGCAGAAATTTTTTCTTCATCTATTCAGTCAGGGTTCTGCAAGACAGCTGTACATTGGATTTGTTTGTTGTTTTCCCTTAATGCCAGTGTGTTCTGAAGAGAGGAGAGGGAAAAACAAAGGACTTCCCACTTGAATGACCCTATTAGCTTTTCCCTGTTCCCTATAAACCATGCTGGAAATGTAATAATTGGTGGCGGCTTGAGTGTGGGACACAGGCTCTGTTGACAAATGTAAAAAATGGCACACCAGACTATAGATGTGGTTTGCGGGTTAGTATGGACTTCCTTCATCAGTGGAGAAATGGGGCTTAAGTCAGGCTTAGAAAATGAGAAAAATGCTTAAGGGACATGAATAATGTCTCCAGTGTGCACTATGCTACATAAACCCATTATACGCTTTAATTTAATGTTCTCCATAAAGATTCAGGACCTGTCAGTAGAAAGAAAGAAACAAGCAATCCATCTTCAGAGAATTGTGGATAGATTTCTGTATTTTTAAAAATATACATTCACCTAAAACATACTTCTCCCTTTATTCAATTTTTCTGTGCATCTGGTCCATTCCCTAGCTTATGCTCTCCCTACCTCGGCTACTTGTGAATTCTTTTGTTCACTGAAATAAGACTTATGTGTTTAATATTTAACATTGCTAATTGATTTGATGTAAAGGAAAAGGGAATAGATGTAGATTGCCTGAATCCCCGGCAGCAGACTCGAGCAAACAAGACTGTGGCAAGTCTGATCTGAAGATGACTCATCTCAAGGTTTATCTGCCTGTAGATAACAGAGGCGTTTGTGCAAGTAGTGATTGAGCCAACCTGGAGGAGGGGGTTGAACTTGCACCTGAGGGTTGGAAAACTGAGCATCTACTGCTATAAGAAATTTGGCTCTAGGGGTTGGGGAGATGGCTCCGTGGCACAAGTGCCTGCCTGGCAAGTACAAGGTCGTGAGTTTGAACCCTGGTCCCGCAAAAAAAAAAAAAAAAAAAAAAAAAAAAAAAAAAAAAAAAAAGAAATTTGGCTCTATATTTTTTCTGTGCAAAGCTTTTTATCTTCACAAGGGTAGATTGAGAGATGACCAGGCAGATGCGACATTTCAGTGGTCTTATCTCCTTCGCTTGGAAGTGTTAACACACTTATCCATACTTCACTAGAGCAAGGTGAAATTTGCCCAAGATTTTAATTGATGAGAAAGGAAGTGAAAACCCAGTGGGTCAGTGAAAAATTTTCCATTATGAAAACATAACCTTTTATAGAGTACCTACTGGCAGTGAAATGTCAGATACCTAGATTTTTGCAAAAGAAAAGAAAACATGACTATGTTAAGTTACCTACAATGTGAATCTAAAGCAAGAATGTATGCATATGCCTTATTCTGCTTTCAAGTTGTTTCTTGGCTGCTATGTGCAGGTGAAAGGTAATTCTGAGCCTGACAATCTTTTCTTCTTTGAGTATGTATATTAAACTAGAAGAGGCTAATGTCATGGTAAGAAATAAACTAGAAATTATCAACACTATATGTTTCTGCAAATAATGACATTATCTGTCCTTACCTGTTTTATGTTTTGCATCTGTTTTTTTTCTGGATGGGAGATTTTAGTAAACTGAAGTAATTAGAATTGTTTTAAGGTTGTGTCAAAGGTATGTAGGCAGTAAAAAAATAAGTTTGGTAAAGCAGAGGATTGCCAACTGGCATCTATGGGAGATTCCTGGGCAGGGCTTCAGGTTAGTCTCGATGTCTCTGGAAATCAGATGCAACATTGCAGAATTCTGTGTGTATTTTCCTGAGAGGATTTGCATCCTTTCTCCCGCACCCCCACCATCATTGAACCCAGGGCCTATATATCCCTAGCCCCTTATTATTTTGATTCAGGGTCTTGCTTAGTTGCTTAGGTGGGGCTTGACCTTTGGATCCTCCTACCTCAGCCTCCCAGAGGGGGAAAAAATCCACATTTTAATCCAGTTCTTAAAGGGATAAAGAATCCACTCTGAAATAAAACTATCTCCAAGTACCACCCCATTCCTTCCTTGTTGCCTTACCCTTTCCAGCGCACACCTATGTCCTCTCTTCTTCCTCTCTCCTCCCTTTTTATCCTGTTGGCTGTTGTCTTCCTTGTAGCTGCTAGTCATATTGACTGCTCCAGGACCTGGAAGGACCTTCCTTGTTTCAAAGTCAGAGAAACAAGACACCTGGGCTCTGCTGGGAACTGGACCATTAAATCTTGTGACTCTAACCCCTTACCTTGTTGATACTTGGATACTTTTCAACATAATGATGGTTTGCTAACTTCCCCTTCCTTCCTCCCTCTCTCTCCTCCACATCAAAAATAAATTACTTGTAGAATATTTAATAGGTTCATGGGGCTCTGCTCTGGTGTTAGCTGTTTTAATTCCGTATGAGATGAGATGCAGCATTTGTCAGCAGAGGTGGCTGATGATGTCGGTACACCTTGCTGAGCACAGGTCACGGTGGCCTGCAAACCTAAATTGGGTGATTCAGCAGAGGGAGCATCACGCTGTGGAGTGGGAGAAGTAACAGATAACCCCAGTGCTCACAGTTAGCTGCTGGATGTTATGCAGATGATACACAAGGCTATTCCCTTCTGGCTTAACTGTTGCCTTGTCCTGGGATGCTTTTTGGCCATTCATCTGTCCAGCTGGAACTGTTGGCCTTGTGTGGCTGGTCTCACCAAATGATTCTTTTGAAGGTCAGCAAGCGTCATTGGCCCTCAGTGCAACATTATCTTCCCTGCCCACTCCTTAGTACTTGGCACTGTTAACTCCTGTTTCCTTTTACAAATTCCTTCATTTGTTCCGCAGCACTGCCTGTTCCTTTCTGGATAGCTTTATTTGGTGACACTTGGACAGGCTGTTTTTTTCTTTATTCTACCAATAAATGTTTCCTGATGTTTTTGTCCTTGGCTATGTTTTTTTTTTTTTTTTTCCATAGGCCCTCTTTGGTCTTCTAGATAGCATTCCCTTCTCCAGTGGCAGTGTTGCTTTCTTTCTGCCTTTTAAAAAAAATTCCTAACTACCTGATACTCTTGCTGTTTCTTGGAGCCCTGCTGCCCCCTTTATCCCCTTTTTTTAAAACAGAATTTTTTTCCATTTATCTCCCCATTCCAGTTGGCAAACAGATACATAAATACATCAAAAAGTCAAAGCTCCAATCAGAAAGATGGCCACTGCAGCCACCACTTGAAAGCAAACCTCTAAGTGAACTACTTCAACTATGTTTATTTCCCTTTTCAGGTTATAGCTCTCCATTATTCCTTAAGCAGCTTCCAGGTCTGAGTCTCTGCAGACATCTCTGTCATCTTCCTAGGCTTCGTGTACAAGTGGTGGCCAGGTTCTTTTGACCTTTCAAATGAAACATTTTCTCACATCTGGACTTTGCATTGCCTCACTCAGGGTCAGCTAGCTCTTTCCTTATGGCATTGTCCATAACATATTCCATCTGTCCCTCGGCTGCAGATGGCTGTACACTGTTCTGATCACTGCTTCACTCCCAAGTCTCAGCATTTTAAAGCTATTTTCTTGGCCCACAAGGCTCATCATCTTCTCACTTATGGGCATTTGTTGTTCCCTCTTGCAGTCATCCATAGTTCATAGTTGGACATCTATAGGCATTTTTTGAGCACTTATTTTCTCCCATATCTGTGCTTTGAGACATTTACCCCTTATATTTCTGTGTGAAGATGAAGTCTTTGCTGAACAATTGCTTTAACAGAACTACTAATCTTTTTCTGAGATTTATGATAATCATTTTTGTGTAGTGCTGTTTGTTTCTGTTTTATCACTCTACTAGACTATAAGTAATGACAGGAGCAGCATATCTATATCTACCTATCTTTATCTATCTGTGTGCTTGTGTGTAGGTATATATGTAATTTTTTGTCATTTTGTGTGCCCTCCCACAGTACCATATACATGTGAGAATCCCCGTAAATATTTATTGAATGAATTAATATGTGTCTACCATGAAATTCTTCTTAGGTTATCAAGCTAACTTAAAGTCGCTAAAGATCTTTTGCTTCTAAAGATCTTTTGTCTAATTGTTCTGAAGCTTTTTTATTTAGCCATGCAGATTAACATGAGTTCATAGACCCACAACCTGAAATAAATTAATTTGGACTTGAGGGAAACCAGACTGTGGCTGTGTAAGGATTTTAGTATAAACAAAATGAGAAACATAGAGCTGGTGACCAGTTACCTATATAAGTGATGTGTCCCCTCTGATAATCTCACCCAGAACCATGGCAGAATCATGAAAACAGAGACAAGGAGAATAAGAGACATGAGTAAAGAAAAATTTGGCTGTATAATAAGTGACTTCACTATGTTGGTGGCTTTTACTATCATTTCTGCTTTCATTATTTATTATCACTTTTTTGAAATTTTGGTGACCGTATTTAGAGATTGGCCGGCAGCGAAAGGTTAATGCGTGGCTTTTACACTCTCAAATGTATTCTTACACCACTAAGTTACTTGTGGAAGAGGATTTTGTCAAATCAGTAGGACTGTGTGTAGTCATGTTGTATTGTTTCAGGCTATTTGTAAATATTGTATAGTGTGAGACACTGCCAGCACCTGGACAGCCTGGCCTTTGGGAACAATCTTAAGAGCCATTTATAGTTATGGCAAACCAATACCCGTGGCCAAAGGGAAAAAGTTTGTGTTGAGAGTCAACTGCAATGAAAAGGGTCAGTATGTGACTTCATTAACTCTTGGGCAGCTTGGCTACACTGTGGCGTTGGCTGCCTGGGAAATAAGAGTGAGAAATTTAAGGAAGCCTAAATGTGAGGGTGCAGAGGAACCTTCTCAGGAAACAGCAACTTCTTTGTGAATTTGCCTGCTGACTGGAGAGAAGTGCTGGTGCTGCGGTCTGACACACAGGTGCCAAGGCACCTGACAGCTGCAGTTCTAAAGTTTAAATCCTGTTGGTAGGAAATCAGTAGAAGGTTTAATAGAAGGTTAAACCAATTATCTATAAACATTCAGAAGTAGTCTGCATTCCGTATGGAAAGGCCAGAAAATCTGAGCATAATGGTGAAGTCCTAGGAGGTAATTTATTTTTTAAATTTATTGGAGCCAGTGAAGCGTAAGTGTGAGGATAAGAGAAACCATATGCACATGTGGTCCAGAATGAAATTCTTCAGATTTCTGAGATGGTTACAACTAGTGCCAAGCCTTTTCAGATTAACTTTATGTGAGCATTATTCCAGCTTAGTCCTTTCTGCTTCAGCTGCTGGTGGACCGAGGGCTGGTCAGTGCTATCGTTAGACAGGACTTCTGAGAGGGATCTGAGACTCTTCATTCTTGCTTTGAGTCTGCTCTCTGCCTCTCAACAAAAGGAGTAGGGGAGGAAATATCTTTTTCTCTTTTGGGGAGAAAGGCAGATCTGAATATTTTATGTTTAAAAGATACAAAGTTATATCAAGAGCATCAACGATTTTGGGGGGGTCTTGCAGTTCATTGTAAAAGTTGGGGCCCTTCTTATTCTAGATGAAGGAGTAACTGTTACACTGATAAGAAGAGTAATCTGCAGTAATCTAGTCAGAGGAAGAACCTAAAGGAATCAGACCAGAAACAGACCACTGACTAGAATACAGAAGTGCATTGTACGGCAATAACACTCTTTTCCATTCATTATTGCATTTATAATTATCGAACCCAACATACTTAATTGGCACAGTGTACTCTTGTCTACTGAATAGATAGCATTGTTCCTGTTTAAAAAACCCTTATGCATGGTGAATCCATGCACGTGTTGCTCTTTGGCTCTCGAGAGGTTTCTTTGTACACATGATGAGTGATTAACTGAATTGTGCAGCCTTGCAGTGTGTCATATGCAAAGATGAAGTTAAAAACTCTGCTCAAACTTTGCAGGGCTTTGATTAATTAAAAAAATCCCTTTTCATGAAAATGTATATCTTAATTTAGAAATATGTGAATGAAACTATCGGTTGAATTTGTTATCTGGGCCAGTCTTTTATCTGAGTCCAGAAGAAATGTTATAGGAAATGTTGTTATTGGCATTCGTATTAGAATTTGGGCATCAGAAGTGATAATCCTGGAGAATTTCTGAATCTCCAAACCCTTAGAAATGAGAGCATTACTAAATGTTGGTGGGTGTGTAGGGGAAAGGGACTTCACATAGGAGTTCTTTTTTTTTTTTTTTTTTAAGATTTATTTATTTCTCTTAAACCTTATTTATTTGTTTGTGTTATGGCTGGCTCAGCCCACCCTGGGATGGGGGTGCGCAGCATGTGGTGCCAGGGATCGAGGAGCGGTCCCAGCGCTTGCCTTAAGTTTCCACCCGAGGCGCTTTAGACCACTGAGCCATCTCGCTGGCCCTCACATAGGAGTTCTAGTGAATCACAGAAAGTTTTTCCTAGCTTACAGGGTGAAATGCATGCATAGAACAGGGGCAGAGCATAGTGTAATAACAATAATAATTACAACTAGCATTTATGACGGCCTTATGCCTGCCAAGCTCTGTGCTAAGTAAGCATTTTACATTCATTGTCTCGTTTAAGTCTCACAACTATTCAAGTGTTTACTCTTATGCCTATTTTACTGATAAGAAATGGAAGCCTACCCTGGATAGACTGCTCCATTTTCTTCTGCAATAATCACCTAGGTAATACGGTGGAGATGTGGTCCCAGTTGCTTTTTATCTGGTTTTGCTGTTCGCTGCACAACATGGTGGGTAGGTTCAGTTCATAGTTACAAAGCTTTCATAAATTGAGTTCTGTTGTTCCTCACTACATAAATGAATTTATACTTCTGAAATTAGCCCTGCTGGCCCTGCCCCTAGGGTACGCAGTTGAGGCTAGGTGTGGTGTTGTGTGCCTGTAATCCCAGCGTTTGGGAGGTGAGACCCTGAACACCCTGTAGACTCTCTGCTAAAAATTAAAGAAAAAAAAACACAAAACAAAACAAAAAATTAATTGTGAAATTAATCAGGGCTTAGCGGGGGCAGAGAATATCTCAAGAGAGAGACTTCAGCATCCTGTAGAACACTGGCTTGTAGCCTGCACAGCTGAAGATGACAAGAGGAGAGAGAAGAGCACTCCTACAAATATTTTCTGTGGGCGCCACAGGTAGGCCTGCTGCTCTAGAATGCACAAGGTCTCCAGTTCAATTTCTTGCTGGAATGGATTCTTCACAAATAAGGATAATCCTTCATTTGATGTTTACTCACATGGATTCCTCCAGCACTGTCCACATTGGACTTTGCAATTTTTATATATTCTTGCTAGAATGCACTTATTCATTAGCTGTTTTTATTAGTGTTACAGTTGAGATGACATTTTCCATTCTAAACTTCAATTTTCTGTGGCTTTTAATTTTGCAGAACAATTACCTGCCGGGCTGAAGTTCCTTAGGCTGGGTTTCCTCCCAGAGAGGAGGTTTGTGGGAAGGTTTTAAAGTCTGTTTTATTTTTCTTGGCAGCCTAGACGTTTAAACTGATGTAAGTGCTCTTTAAATAAAGTTGCAACTGCTTAATTATTTAAATAAGGAGGGGCTGAATTATTTAAGGTTTTTCTGGCAAGACAAAAGTTTCCAGATTTCTCCTACCCCTCACATAAGAATGTGCTGTCTTGTTTTGTGCTATCTAAGAATGCATTTCTCAGCCATGTTTTGATATCTCTGGGAATCCAGGGACATTTTCTTTTGTGCATCTTATATATATATAGGTGAAACTTTGGGTTTTCAAAGAGAATTTGAAATTTTGGTTTATATAAAGTGCAAACTTGTTTTTTTTGTACATTATGGCAAAACTGCACACATTTATGAAATTTAGCTTGCCAAGTACCTATAAGAAAGAAAGTAACAGAGTGGGAAGAATACAGTTCTGGGATCTGAAAACCTTGAGTTTTAATTCTAACTCTACGACCTCTAACTTTTCTGAGCATCCATTTCCTCTTCTGTAGCCCACATTGTGGAACTGGAGAGAGAACCAAAGAAATGTGTGGTAGACTCTTAATATACTAGTACCTATCAGTGTAGTAACTGTAAGGTCTTAGGCGCTAAGGTAGTGATTAGGAATTCTCAGGTGCATGAGCTGGTAATCTGGCACTAGCAGAGAGAAGAGCACAAGCAGAGGTAGCTTTGAAGCCATGAAGGTCTTTCAGGTATTTGGGAAACCATTAATGTTCTGAATTGCCTAGCCTTAGCATTAATATAATTGGAAATACTAATTTTATGTGGAATTTTTAGGTTTTATAATATACATCACATACATTATTTGATCTGGTCCTTGAATGAAAACCCCATGTGTTCACCAGGGATTATCATTTCTATTTTATAAGGAATTTGGGTGTTTCATCCAGAACCACATAGCTAGTAGAAGAGTTAGCCTTAAGTTTAGGATTTGGATTTTTTTGTCCACTGTTCTTGTTGTGGTGTCATTCAACTGGTCATGTGTCTTATCTATATACACATGTACTAAACCTTTAATGTAACTTAATGAGACTTTTTATAGTGTTTTCTTTTCACTTAAACATTTTGTGTGTGTGTGTGTGTGTGTGTGTGTGTGTGTGTGTGTGTGGCTGGTATCAGGAATCAAGTTCTAGACCTTGCACTTGCCAGGGAGGCACTTATGCCACTGAGCTATCTCCCCAGCTGCTTAAACATTTCTACTTAGACTCATCTGGCTTGAGATAAAGTTGTATCAAATCACACTGACATTATACTTTAGCCTCTGTGCATGTCATTTGTGATTTAAAAAAGCAGTTTTTTTTTTTTTATTTTGTTTTTAGTACAGGGTCTGTAGGGTCTATAGGGTCTATAGGATCTCACTACACAGATCAGACTTGTAGTAACCCTACTGTTTTTAGCCTCCCAAGTGCTAGGATTATAGGCATACCTGCCACCATGCCCAGTCTCAATTGCTGTTTTAGTGTGCCCTGAGGGTGGTGCTGGCACAGCAGGGTGAGGACTGAATCTTGGCCACTGCACTCTGCCTAAGCAGGTGCTTTAATCGGCTGAGCTATTTGGCCAGCTCAAGAGTAGCTATTGTTTCATAGGTATGTAGAGTCTTAATGTTACTTTATATTCAGATTTTTTAGATTAATGTCTTTTAGGATGGAGAAATCATGCACTCTCATATACACTCAGATTTGGTGAATCTGCCATTAACTTCTTTCACCCAGTTCTTAGTATTTGTCTCCATTAATTACAATAATATATTCAAAATAAGTTATTCTTTTTCAGGACTCACCTTGATTTCACTGTACTTGATTCAAACCCATCAGGTTCTTGTTGAAATTATGAAAAAACATAGCTCTTTTGATGACTTTTTTTTTTTTTTTTCAATATTGAGGATTGAACTCAGGACCTTGCGCTTGTCTGGCAGGCACTTATGCTGTTGAGCTATCTCCCCAGCCCCAACACTGGTTTTAAAAAGCAGATGCATGGACAAGAAGTGAACCATTCCCAGGCAATGATGTGCATGTTTTCTGTTTTTTAGGAATCATGCTACTATGACAGTTGCAGAATGTTCAGCAAGAAAAGCCAGAGCACAGCATAATGTCACTTCTCAGAGTACTTACGGGAACTCTGGAGTTGCCTTTGGGTCCTGCCAGTTACTGGCATTTCCAGATCAGAAAGCAGAGCTCACATGCACTGTCAGGCTGATCTTGGAATATGAAGTTGCTATTAATGGATATATTTGTGATTTGTGAACTACTTCACCATGTTAGCCACAAACAGGTTGGCAGGGATTTTTCTGTGGAAGAGCAGTTGGAAGTACTCTCCTCTTTCATTTTGCAGGGAAGATATCTTAGTTAGGGAAGAGGTGGCTCAGGTAATAATATTAGCTATTCTGTTCACATACCTTGTGTAACTTCCTGGAACATCCTGAGAATTTTTTTTTTAAAGGATTTGACTCTACTGGAACCTTTCCACTGCTGTAAGGGTCATTGAACATTTCAAGAGCTTTTCTCACATTTGGGATTCTTAGTACGTTTTTATTTAGAGGTATGTTTGGGGATTTTCTACCAGGTATTGTATTTATCTATATTTTGTGAGCTTTTTGTCTTTGAAGTACCTCTGAGAGTTACTCACCCACCCACTCTGTACTGTGGAAATCCCTCACCCCTTTTGTTTTTTCTAAGATGCATTCGTAATTTCTAAGAAAAACCTGTTGAACTTTTTCAGTAGGTGTTGCCCATGAGGTTTGGAGTTTCATTTGTGAGACTTCAAATTTTTGGTTTGATTTTGCAATTGATTGTTTTTTTTTAAAAAAAGGAAAAAAATCTTAAGCTAGTAACTGAGAACCAAGAAGGGCGTGTCATTTTAATAAAAAGAATCTGAACAAGAAAGTCCAGAAGGAACTACCTTAGGCTTTTGTAAGGCTTTTCCCAGCCTCACTTATTAGAGAAGTTATCTATAACCATGGAATGTCAGGAACGTCTGAATCTTTCTCTCTCACACTTCCAGCAAAGTAGCGGTTCTTATTTTAGGAGCTGGTGACAAAGTTAGGAGAGGCAGATAAATGGTTTCTTTCTAAAATACCAAAAGGTGGGGTGCAAGATGTGTCCTTTTAAAATGGATGGATATACAGTGTAAGAAGTGCACCTTCTAGAATGATTTCTTTAGTCTTTAATGTTAGCTTCTGTTTTTTTAACCTCCAGTGGACTCTTCTTGTTTTGTGTTTTTGAGACAGGATCTTCCTGTGTTGCCCAAGTTAGCCTTGAACCCTCTCTTTAGCCCATGTTGGTCTCACTTGTAATCTTTCCTGCCTCAGCCTCCCAGGGATTATCGGTATGTGATACCACATCCAACTTAGAAAGAACTCTTGAAGGTACAAGGTCTTTTTGGCTTTAGAGAGATAAGGGGCTTTGACTGTGAATTGTTGGAATCTGGTCCTCAATCAGAACATTCAGTGTGTGTTATTTCTTATTGAAATTTAGCAAGCTTTTTAGTTTTTCTTTTTGTAGCTACTTTTCAAGGACTGTGGAATGTGTTATAGGGTCTTTTCATTTTATGAGGTTACAGTGAAGTTCTCTTCCTTGACCATGTGTCAAAACCAGTTTCTTAGAGTTGGAAACATTTGTTAAAGTGCACTTCCATGATGAACATGAGGCACTGAGAGAAATACTTGCCTGGGATCTGTGATTGTGCTCCAAGAGGAGCAGTTTACTTGTACCTTGATTTACCTGGCAGGAAAGTGTCCTTTGCAGATGCTGCTGAAGTTTTTCTTAAATTCTTCAGCTTTAAATTGTGTTTTTGGGAGCTATTCATCTTTGTCACCTGCTTTACTTCTGCTATTTTTAGCCAGATGCCAAAGACCTTACAGCTTCCTCAAGTGAAAGATAAAGAATTAAGATCTGTTGTAAACAAAGGCTCATCACAGCACTTTTCTTTCCTTCTTCAGATTTTCCTTTGAGACGACTTTAATTGCTTATAACCTGGAAGACTTAGCATCTTTAGCAGAGAGATCTTTATCAAAGTCACATCCAAATCTATGGAGAAACAAGGCTTTTAAAACAGAATATTGTAGAAGAGATGACCAATAATGGAACTGCTACTTATCTTCCATCCCTATTGTCATGTCCAAATGATAATAATAATAAAAAATAGATTGTATGCATTCTATCAGGATGTCTACGAAGAGACAGAGACAGAGAGACAGACAGATGCACAGTCTATTCAGGAATGTTCCAGTGTGTATTTAGCTCAGTTAATCTTTTTTTTTTTTTTGGTAGAGGGTCTCACTGTGCATCTCAGACTTGTAGTGATCCTCACATTTTCAGCCTCCTCAGTGCTGGGAATTGCAGGTGTGCGCCATGGAGCCCAGACTTGAAGGCTGACTCAGGACACCTGGGGGTGGGGCTGGCACAGCATGTGGTGCTGGGGATTGAACACTGGTTCCTGCACTTGCCTACACCAGTCCACTGAGCTATTGTACAGGGTATAACTTAATCTTTTTTTTTTTTTCCCCCAGAACCAGGGATTAAACTCAGGACCTTGCACTTGCCAGGCAGGCACTTGTGCCCCTGAGCTATCTCCCTGGCCCCTAATTTAATCTTGATACTAGGGAATTAAGGCATCTAAATTTCATTTTTTAGGTGATTCCATGTGGTAAATACATAATTTTGTGAGGGTTAACTCTCTGACCTGTATTTGTGGTAAGAAAGGATGCTATATGGTGTGACTGTTGAGTCACATCTCTGGGAAAAACAGTTCAAGGCACACCCCCCCCTTGCCAGGTGCCTCTTCCTAAAAGGCCAGGGTATGTATATCACCACTAGAATTAACTAGATAAGTAATATAATTTTATTTAACCAATTTATTAGATAAAGATAGTCTTGCTAATTAGCTAATATAATTTCATCATGCAAAACATTAGGCGCCTGTAGGCTTGGCTTTATTAAAAAAAAAAAAAAAAAAGTGAAGATAGCTCAGTCATTCCTTGCAACTCCTGTTAACCACTCTTAACTTTGGCCCCTTTAATATTAATTTGAAGACTGGAATACTATAGATATTTCCCAAGTGATATATCTCACGAATGAAACTTGGCACTTTGTTTTTTAATCTTTTTTTTTGGGGGGGGGTACAGGGTCTAGCTATGCAGCTTGGAATCATAGTGATCCTTCTATCTCAGCCTCTTTAATGCTGGGATTACAGACATGAACCACCACCCCTGGTCTCAGTGGCTGGCTTGGGGTGGTCACATGCGGTGCCAGGGATCGAACCTGGGTCTTTACACTTGCCACACAGGCACTTAGGCAGCTGTGCTATCTCCTCAGTCCAACACTTTTTTTTAAAGATAAAAAATATATAATAAATTATTGTATATGGCCAGAGCCTAAAAATTGTATTTTATTCTACTCTTCTTCCAAGTTAAGTTTTGTGCTGGTCGTATTTTTATCTCTCCATCTATGTTTGCCAGGCTGCCTGTTTCCCCCAAGTGTTAATGTAAACACATTTTATTTTGAAATAGATCAGTTCACTTCCCTCTGGAAATCCATGCCTATAATGTGGTAAACCTCAATATAACTCTCTGGTCCGAATGACATTTCATAATGTGTACAAATCAAACATACTGTTGATATTAAATGACAACATTTAATGCCTATGTCAACAATTCACTTAAGTCTCATTTCATTAAAATATGCCTGATCTGGGGAGAAGCTGCTTGTCTGAGTAGATAAAGCACTTGACTTTCACTTCTAGTTTCCAGGTTAAAGTGCAGTTGGTGAGCTGTAATTCAGATGGATTTTATAGGTTCTGGCCTAGGGGATTGGAATAGAAATCTAGTTCATATAATCAGGGAAACCTAGTGTCACCTGGGCAAGTGAGCATCAAGCACATTGATTTTCATTTTATTTCCTGAGCCATTCAGCTGTTTTTAGTAGCGGTTTTCCTGAAAAAAGTTTTGAAATTTTAAAAAATAAATTAACATGCTTAAGAAAGTTAACATGGTTCTGTTCTTGAATTATTCTCTATTTCTTTTCCGTCGGTTCCAAAGAGCTTTGGGTCCACCTCCTCAGGATTTGAGAGCATCCCTGTTCCCCTTCAGCCCTGGGTGCCTTCTGTTTGCTCTGTCCAGGACTGTCTTGTCTTTGCATGGTTTCCCTTGTGAAATCCTAACTTATGTACCTGCCTTTATAACATTAATTCCTCTGGGTCTTCCTTTGTAGTTAGGAGAAAAGCGCAGCTCAGTTAAGAACCCCTCCTGCGCCTGTATGAGCATGGAAGAGTGTTATCTGCCTTCTGTGTGTGATCAAGATACCTACTTCAAAAATAATCTCTTCACTGGGATTACCCACATTTTAAGATGAAATCAGTGATTAATCTATACCTATAAGTAATCTGTTACAGATATTTGAATAAAAGATAGTGCTTTAATATTCCCATAATGTTTTTGTTTCATATAACTCAGTGAAGTTTAGGTCTAGGCTGCAATCATCATCTAAAGAATTTTGTGTGACAACTCCTGTTTTGTGAACTCTTTGCAAATGCAGGACCACATCAAGGGGGATATTAACTCTGTGGGTGTAACTATCATCTCCAAATGGCTACAGGTGAAAGCTTCTGGAACTGTGCTGAATTTTTATATACTGCACTGTGTAAATGCAAAAGACCCTGAAATAAAGTACAGCTCCTTCCATATGGGACAGCGTAAAGTGAAATATGTGGTTGTTAGGCTTCTCGCAGGTCTTGGTAACAAGGAAGGCAGATAATTAATCCAACCAAGATGACAGTGGGCTGTAATTGGCTGCATGTTACAAAGTTCAGACATTTCTTTCCTTTCTATCTCTCAGAGAGAGAAATTACTGTAGCATGTGTGTGGAAGACATAAAACTTGCTACAGTAGTATTTTTATTTTTAAATTATTCTTAAAGCTACTTAAAAATCACTGCAGAATATGCTTAATAGAAGCAATTTCATGGCTCCTTTAGACTTCTGTGTAAACTCAGATAATGAAATGTTAGCGATGATTGACTATTGAGAAGGAAGGGGGTATACCAAAGCTGCTGCTTTTGCTTGGGTTTGGGGTAAGGGAGTTGGGGCTGGGATGAAGGGTCTTGGTGGAGTCTCTAAGTACCTTCAAGGACTTTGTGTTGTGATTGGTAATGTAAAGAGCATTTGAAAGATGATCTTTATTTGAGAAATGTTTCTGAACTAGAAACTTGCTAGCTTTGGATTCCGTTAATACTCACTGGCAGTGAGAGCCATTTTCCATTCCATGAGATCAATTTGGAACTTGAGCATAATTTTATTTCTGCTTCACAGTTCTTAAAATCCTGTTTGGAAATGCCATTAGGAGGATAAGGGATGTAATGAAAAATACGTTCTCTCATGTACCAAATCAAAGTGTATAGTTATGGAGCTGGCTATCTATACTGAACAACAGTTAACAAAATGAATTGGCTGCTTTTTGCATTCAAAGTTGTACAGTGTAAAATTCAATGAAACATTCAATAACTGCAAAGATCACATCAGCATCAAGGATGCATTTAGCAGGTTTCCTCCTACCATATTATGAGAATAAAAGCACAATGTAGAACTAGCAATAAAGACTGCAAATGAAGTTAAGAATTGTGGGAGATGTTGATGTAGAAAGATCAGTAGGAGGGCTTGTACTGGAAGCACATGCTTGGATGCTGGTGGAAGGAAAGTGACTGCAAGATGAGCCTTCGGGGACCAGTGTTTTATAAAAATAGTGTGAATACCAGTATCTTCCACTGAAGGCTGAAAGCTGTTTTTAGAAATTGACATCTGGTGCTGGGGAGATGGCTCAGCAACACAGTGTCTTCCTGGCAAGTACAAGGTTCTGAGTTTGATTCCCAGTGTCCACAAAACCCAATCAAAACCAAAACCTGTCTGAAATTGGCATCCGCCATAATCCTACTTGAGACGAAGGCCTGTATTTATTTATTTATTTATTTTTTTTTGCGGGGGGTTGAACTTGCTAGGTCAAACTAAGTGACTGTGCCTAGTACCTATGTTGTACAGAAAGACATGAGGTAGAGCGAAAGATTCCCTTTCCCCCTGCTTTTTTTTAAAATCAGCTTTTTTAGAGTGGAAAGCTAATTCTATAAATGAGTGAGTTGAATGGATGAATGAATGATGAAACAAATGACAAGTTTCCCCACCCCTCGAAAAGTTTTATTTGTCATAAAGAGATTTGGCATAGTATTGTTTTCCTTGGTATAAAGTGAAAAATAAAATCTTAACAGAATTCATACTTAGGGGTGTGTGTGTATGTTCACTATACTACACGATGAGATTGTTAATCTCACTAGGATGTTTGGAGCTATACAGTTAAGTCTCTTTAAAATATTCCTCAGCTGCACACTGGCTTAGTAACCAAATCACATGCTTTCATACAAAACAGAGAGCATTAAATAAGGGCATTGCTAGGAAACATATCTTGCCATCTTAAGAAGTAGATGCAAGTTTTAAGAATGCAAATGAAGAAAATTTGATGGTGGACAATTATAAGAAGCTTACATATTCTTTACTTTCCTCCATCTGGATTTTAAGAGACTGGAGCTAGGAAGGGGCTTCTTCTGCTTACAGCTCTTCTGAGGTAAAACAGGTTTACAGGACTGAACTTAAGTGCAAAATGGATAGTAATTGGAAGCCCTGAGGGGGCTAAAGAAATGAAGGTGGCTTATTGGTTTTGTCAAGGAAAGAGTTGGCGGATAAGACTATTGAGCCCTATAACTGAACATCCTGACAAGCTGAGCAGAAAGCATGTGTGCGCTCCCAGACACGATCATTATTTTCATTGGCAGAATGTATTGCGCAGTTTTGGGTAGCCTGTCCATTTTGTCAGTAATTTAATATAGGTCGCAAAAGGCATGGGGTATAAACCGCTATTGTTACACATCCCTGCAGGCGTACCTGGCAGGATCCATTCTAAGTTTTAATGAGGAGACTTGCTTTATGTTGGGGTCCTGCTGGTGGCTTACAGTATCTATTCTGGGGTGTTTTAAGATGTGGGTTAGCTCTTAAAATTGGACAAGTTATCTGCAGAAAAGTTGATGAAACCCTCCACTGCTTGTTCTCTGCTCCCTTGAAAAATGATAATGAGGAAAGACTTTTAGACAGAAATAAAAATACAGTGACAGAGATTATGTCTAAGGTGATAGTTTTCTTTTCAGAGGAAGAATAATTCTAAGGATTTGAAATAAAGAATTCGAAGACAAAATCTTGCTATATTGGATAATTTACATATTTCTATAGTACCTTTATTTTAGAGTATGTGACGTTGATACATGGCACCTTGAATAATGTATTGTTATACACCTTTATTCAGGAAGTAAGCTGGCATAAATATAAGGACAGGAAATACATGGTGACTTTGTAGTACTGCTACTAACCTCATTCTTTGGGAGTAATGCTGTTCCTCGTCTGTATCTAACATGCGTTTATTGGTTATACTTGTCTATGTTTTATGATGTTTTAACACATAATCTATGAGTTGAGAAATGGGGAAATGAAATGAGCACTAATTAAAATTTTAAACATTTTACATTAATAAATTTGATTGTATTGGTCATTTTGAGAATATCCTTGGCAAGAAAAAGTAAGACATTTTCCCACTGTGTGACATTCTCATTGCAGTCGACCAAGAAAGTTGCAGAGGGAATTTTTTAAGTCATGTCCTGAATCAAGGGACACATTTTTTTTTTTTTCTAATCAGATTTTTGGCAGAAACTGTTGGGATGTCTTATTCCTAACATATCGGTTCTTACCTTCATAGTAGCAGAATCGCATTTTGACCAAAGTAAAATGAGAAGGAGAAAGGATTGCCTTCTAAGAATTAGGAAGACAGCTACTCTGTAAGCTGAGGAAGAAGCATTGCAAGTTGGAGTTTAGTGTGGGCAACTTAGAGAGACTGTGTCACAAAATAAAAACATACAATAGACTAGGGATGTAGCTTTCTGCATTCAGTTCCCACTCCTGGGGAAGAAATGGAAGAAAGGAACTCAGTAACTTATATCCATCATAATAGTATATACTGTTTATTCACACTAGGAACCATTGATATGCGTCTAATCAAAAGAGAAAAATCAGACGATAACACAGAAGGAGGAAACTGTACTAATCACTCATTAACTGCAACAAGGAATGGGACATTGAAAGATTGGCCAGTAAAGAGTAGCAAATACGAAGCGTAACCACTACCTGGTTGGCCGAAATGGAGCACTCAGGGAAGAGTCTGTTCACAGCCTGAGATTCGGGTCATGTTCCAGAGGATGTGGTTGTGGGACCTTGTGGCAAAGAAGTTGTTGAGGTTCTGTGGAACTCACTGGCCAGCTGTCTTCTTGGATGTGGGGAACCTGTTCACTGGATGGTGGTGTTTGAGGAGCTCCGGTATACAGTTCTCTCAAGAGGTTGCTGGGGAAGCTGCTGGCCGCTGGGTGGTTGTGTCTGCTTTGGTTTATAAGGTGAGATCCAGCAGCCCTTGGGGAATCAGTGTGTGCCACTGGAGTTGAGAACTAGGAGGAGTCATTCCTTCTGCAGTGTCCCTCTTGCACCCTCTACTGATAGATCTTAGGCTCCTGTCAGAGGGTGAAAGAAAAGACAAAAAGGGTAAATTTGAGGCTAAAAAGCAAAAAATTAATTACTGGAGCAGAAATCTATGTTGCTACATTTAGAAGTAGTGAAATGGGACTATTATCCTGTCTTGCAAGTGAAGAAATTTGTTGAAGTCCAAAGGGAAACTTTTCCTCTGGACCATTCAGCTATATCCCTAACCAATACATGACAGACTCTCATTTCACAGCCTCTGCCCCCCCCCAATCCTCCACTGTGCCTTTTTCAAAAAGGGATGCCAACAGTAAAGGTCTAGAAGTGGGCAGCTGTGCTAAATTCTCTTCTCTAGGTATTATGCCAGAAAGCACCACTAAGTACAGTATTAAGGGTCTACCAAATAGCTCAGTCGATTAAAGCACCTGCAAGCAGGCACAGGGGTTGGGGGTTTAATCCCTGGGCGCACTGAGATGGCAATTGAGACTGGGCATGGTGGCGCTTTCCTGTAGTCCCAGCTCTTGCGAGGCAGTAAACGGAGGATCACCACAAGTCTGATCTAGTAGTGAGACCCTGAACACTCTGTAGACCCTTCCTTAAAAATACAAAAAAAAAAGAACAAAACAAAACAACAACAAAACTATTAATTCACTTCTGGCTGGTCCTACAGATGAAGAAATCTGAATAAATACCACTTGTGTTTTTACTGTAGTTTTATCAGGTTTTGAGACATAAAGGAATTGGTTGTACCTACTTTGGTGGAGCCCCTAAAACCTCTTTTTAACCTACACCTTAGCTGCGTTCTTACAACTTAAAGTTCAGGTGCATACCTTTTGGTCGATTTAAGAACTCTCAGAGGTCTCAAGCTTAATTCCTTGGAGGGCAGGGGTTGAAGCTGATGGTTCTTGGGTATTTTTTGGAAGATTTACTTTCCTTCCCCTAGACTGCTTCTCCCAGACATCATGTTCTTGAGTGTCGTCTGGTTGACGCTGAGTGTATAGCTTTTCTAATTGGAGCCTCTGTCTCCTATTTGGGTAAATATGTTTCCATCATTTGGGGCAATAAGTTCCTACCTCAATTTTTCTAGTGGAAGTGTCATTTCATGCTGATATACACTATAATTTTTAAAGCTGCATTATCATTAGACTTTAGATGTGTTATTTAAGCTCTCTAGGACTTAGTTCTTTCCTTCATTTCTTAACTTATAGAGATTGGCCTTTCTAAATCTCCTTTCATCTCAGAAACATTCAGGGACCATTTCTGGTTTCAGTCTCAATTGTCTTAGCATGCCCCAGGGATGGGGCTGGCATGACAAGAGGTCCACACGTGCGTTTCCATTACTTTGTCTCCCTGGTGGGTACCTGGTGACCTACAAATCCATGGGAAGCAGTGTGGAGGACTTGGAAGAATGTCACTTGGGAGTCAGACTCAAGGAGTTGGAATTTTAGTACCACTTACTGGTTAGAGGTTCTTGCTTTTATATTTTAGGGCAGGGTCTACAGGGTGTTCAGGGTCTCACTACTAGGTTGGACTCCTTGTGATCTACCTGTTCACAGTCTCCCAAAAGCTGAGATTACAGACATGAGCCACCATGCCCAGTCTCAATTGTCTCATTGTGTCCCTTGGGCAGGGCAGGTATGGCAGGCCCTCGGATCAAACTCCTAGCCCTTGTGCCTGCTTACAGGTGCTTTAATCTGCTGAGCTATTTGGCTGGCCCTGAGGTTAGGGGTTTTTAGATGAGCGATTGCAGGCTTATATGCCCCAGCCTTTTCCTTTGTGAAATGGGGATAATAATGTCTGGCGTCTTGTGTTCTGATGAAGAGTGAAAGGACTAATGGGAATGCTTGATACAGTTGGCTTACCAGTTGGGCTGGAGATCTAACAAGTATGCAGTAATATCACCCTTTCAACTGAAATGCTTGCATCCACCAGGAGAATCTTTTTTCTCTAAATACTTTGTACATGATAATCACAATGAAGTTTATCTGTCTTAAAAGTCTTATTTGCATTGGACTATGTATACAACCACTTCCTCAATAGTTCAAAGAGAAATTTTTTTTTTCTTTTCCTTCCTTACCAATATCAATCAGAAAATTTATCGTGTGTACACCCTGTGCCCTGTATAACTATTAGGAAGACAACAATATGCAATATGTCAACTATTGTGAAGGTACTACTAACGTGTTTTGAAACTATCATATTGTTATTTCTTATTAAAATAAAAATAAAAATAAAGTCTTGTTTGTATAGCTCTATACCTTTGTTAAACTTCTCTTTAGTAATTTTCTGATTACATGATTCTTTTTACAAATCATTATTATGCAGTAGGATAGTAGTAGCAGTAATAATATTATTAAGGGTTCAGTATGTACTAGTCATTGTCCCAGGTACTATGCGCTTACTAGTTTCTTTTTTTTTTTTTTTTTTTTTTTTTTTGTGGGACTGGGGTTCAAACTCACGACCTTGCACTTGCCCAGCAGGCACTTGTGCCTCGGAGCCATCTCCCCAGCTCCCCTCTAGTTTCTTAATAATATATTTATCAATCTTTTATTTTCACTGTTGTCTAAATGAGAGACTGGGGCACCAGTAGGTGAATGCCTTGCTACAGTCTCGAGCTGTTGTGTTTGTGTTGGAGCAGACAGTGAGTGATCTGTTTCCAAGGCCACTGGTCTTCACTGCTATATTATGTTGCTTGGTTCAACTGTAGTTTTGTGATATACTTCTGCAGAGGTTACTGATGAAAACTCAATCAGATCTAAATCAGCTTGAGTATAGAATTGAAAAGAAGGCATATCCTTCAGAAAAGTTTGGCATAAATCTATTTTTGAATCTTTAAATACATTGTGGGGGGGATTGTATTTTCCTTTACAAAAACCTCAGAGATCAGGAAGACCAACAGTCAAACATATCTTTTATGGTTTAGGATTAAAACTGTTTTTGACACACATAATCTCTCATTACTATCATTGGCATCCTTTTGGGCCTTACATTCAGCCTCTCCTCATGTGTCCCCACAAATATAATGACAGAAGCAAGGCATTTTAGTTACCTATATCTCCATCTTCTTTCCAAGAATGCTGAGGTTAGTTTTTCCTTAATCTGTTTATTGTGCTTATTTTGGCTTTTAATTAAGGATTCTTTTTTTTTTGTTTTTTCTTGCTGGGTGGTCAAGGGCAAGTCGAAGCAAGACCTGTATAACTAAACATTCTTTTTTTTTTTTTTTTT
>PVJA010024093.1:0-11894 GCA_004027025.1 Myocastor coypus
GGGGTTGAGGGGGGAGGGGGTATTTTAGGGAAGGGTCTGCAGGGTGTTCAGGCTCTCACTACTACATCGGACTCATAGTGATCCACCTCTTTACAGCCTCCCAAGAGCTGGGATTACAGGCGTGCACCACCACACCCAGTCTTCGCCCCCTCAGCGTGTCCTGGGGGCGGGGCCAGCACAGCCAACCTGGGAAAACTGATAAATTTTTAACGCGCAGTGACTGTGTCTTTTCTCCCCCAGATACCAGGGTAATACAGGTCTTTCTGAAGAGGCCAAAGAAAGCAAACGTCCTTCAGCAAAGACACTGACAGAAGGATTGGGAATCCTGAACACAAGACTAGACAGGCTGAAGGGCCCATGGGCAGGGCAGGGCCGGGGGCCATAGCACTGCACTTGCGATGCGTGGATGAAGGCTTTTAGGGCTCAGAGTCTCTGATATGCCACAGACTTCATACTTCCCTGTTATGTCTGTGTGCCTGTGCACATGCATGCACACACACCCGCAAGTACACACACACACATGCGTGCATACCAGAGACTGAACACTTGGCCTTCCCACTCAATTACTTCTCAGCCCTTTTTTTACCACTACAAGGCTGGGTCTTAGTCAGTCACTAAGTGGTCCAGACTGGACTCAAACTTGGGTCTTCTGGCCGCAGCCTCCTGGAATGCTGGCCTGACAGAGGTGTGCTACCTCAGCCAGCTGAATCGTCTACTGTGCTCCAGAGCATCTGTGTCCCGAGCAGGCTTACGACTGGGTCAGGCTGCTTCTGCAGAACCTGCTGCACAGGGCGCTGCCTGGCAGAAGCCTTCCTCGAGCCCCAGCAGCCCCACACGTGGTCACTCGGGCCAGCACTAGCTTCCTAACCCATTCAACATCTGCTTACAGAGTACCACACTACACAGGACTCCGGGAGCCTCTAAAAGGCTCCCCAGGAAAGAGATGAGCAGACACCTATGTTTCTGCTTAAGACGCTTTCATTCTACAATGACGCAAAGATGTCAAGCATGCATCTGTAGTCCCAGCACTCAGCAGGCCAAGGCAAGACGAGCATCACACCAGCTACAAAGTGAGCTCGAGGCCAGCTGGAACTGCACAATTAGACCGCGTCCTAAAAAAAAAAAAAAAAAATTCATCGATGCAAAGCAACATGACTTTAGGAGAAACTCTTCCTGACTGGAACTCTGGCCTCTGCCCATAGTTCCATGACTGCTGCAGGACACTGCCACAGTGCTGGGCAGTTCCAGCCCAGCAGGACACCAAGCAAAGCCAGCCCCTGCCACAGTGCATGGCAGCCAAGTGCATTTGGTGCTGGGTGCACCCGGCCTCTCACACACCTACTGAGCACACAAAAGCAGCTACCCACTGTGACAGCCTGGACTCACACACACCAGGCAAGGTCCAGGGGTGCAGACCATCAAGAAAGACACCTCAGAGGACTGTGGTTTAGCCAAGACTTCAGACTCAGGACAGGATGGGAGGGCAGAGAAGCAGTGTAGATCCAGGCAGGATAGGTAGAGACCATGGGAAAGGGGTCCAATGTGCTTTAGGGTTTTGCAGTACTGATGTTAGTGTCATGCCAGGTGCTCTGAGGCACAGAAACACTTCACGAAATGCTACCTACAATGGCACGCAAAAGCTGTCCACATGCATAACAGAATGTGTACTGACTCAAGCCCAGCACTCTGCCAAACACTGGGCTTCAAACTCCATAATAATTTTGTGTGTGTGTGTGTGTGTGTTGTTTGCTTGAAACAGTCTCCCTTTGTGTAGGGCAGACTGGCCTCAAACTTCCCGCTATCCTCCTGCTTCTGCCTCCCAAGTGCTGGAATCCTAGGCATGCTCCATCACACCCGCTGTAGCAATTTCTAGCAGAAATATTAGTCTTATGTTATAATCATGCCCCTTGCCTGGGAAACTTCAATGGAATAAAAAGTCTTTACTCTCATAGTCTTTCTAAAGGAAAAACAGTACAATTATATCCTTAGATGAAAAAAGGTCTACACAGTATCAGACCCATGCATACACACATGTATAAACAAACACACTGACAGATGTTCTGAGCGCACCAGGTGGAGTGTACATGCAGCAGACTTGGCAGCAAAGGCAGGAGGATCTTGAGTTCTAGCCTAGCCTGGACAGCAGGGAAACTCTATTTGAAAAGAAAAATAAAAATGGGGACTTAGCTAAGTACAAAGGTACTAGGTTCAATCCCCAAGACCATAAAAAAAAAGGAAAAGCATAACCCCATAACACATTAATAGAAGGCAGCAAAGTACAGGAGGAACTGGATAAGACTTTTTATTTTCTTATTCTGAGCATCTCTATTTCTTATACTTTTTACAATCAATACTTTTTTGCAGTCAAGCGTAGTAGCACACACCTATAAGCCCAGCACTCAGAGGCTGAAGTAGGAGGATCAAGGCCAGCCTGGGCTGTATATTAGTTCAGCCGCAGCCTGAACTATCCAGCAAGACCTGGTCTCTGAAAAAATAAAAAATAAAAAAAAAAACAGAAACACATTTTTGATTGTTTCTGCTCTGTTTTGCTGAGACTACTCCATTGTGTAGCACTGACTGGCCCTGAGCTCAGCATCCTGCAGACGCCTCCAGAGTGCCAGGTGACAGGCATGCACCACCTCACTCATTCATGCATTTCTAAAAGCTCAGCCTTCCTTTTCAGTCAACAGACAGCAAAGTTACACAGCCCACAGGACTGGGGCCGTACTCAGCGGCACAGCGGGTGCCTGTGCCCACTGGACCCCAGGTGGACAGCAGCACTGCCAAAGCCCAAGTGTCCACACAGCGCCCAGCTTGTTTCTCAGCATCTCCAGGCTTCAAAGGGCCTGAGCCCAGAGCTGAGGCGCTGGCCCCGCCTTGGAAACTTCCTGAGCTTCCCTTCTCAGTGCCAGGGGCAGGCGTCCTTGAGCCTTCCCACACAGGCCAACCCCAGGGCTCAGTCCTGCGCGGGAGCCCGAGCTCAATGCAGCAGAGCAGCGTGTGTCAGCAGGCACCAAGAAGCACTCAGCCTCCAGGCCAGGGTCAGTTCGGCCCAGCTGCCGCTTGGCATCACTTCATGTCCACGGAAACAAAACCATGCAATAAAATGGCTCAGTATTTCTGTTTGAAAAGTAACATGAAAGATGAATCTTTAGCTTTTTTCTTCTTCTGTGCTGTTTATTTTGGGGGGTTGGTTTTTCTGAGACAGGGTCACACTATGCAGTGCAGGCTGCCTTGAGCTACCATGTAGCCCAAGTTCACCTTGAACTTAAGGCAGCCTTCTTGGCTCTGCCACCCAAGTAGTAGAACTATAGGCATGTGCTACCATGCCAGAATATCCTTAGATTTAGAATAACATAACTCAGACAGAGGAATTGGTGTATTAAGTTTTATCTACAATTTGAACCCAAAAGTTATTTTTAAAATATGTTCTCAACAGTTTACATAAAAAGGCAATTAAACGCAATGGAAAATAATTGTGTAAAGCCAGGTGCGGAGGCAAACACCTGTAACCCTAGGCTGAGGCAGGAGGAGTTTAGGGCCCGCCTGGGACACACAGTGAGCTCCAGGCCAGCCTGAACTGCACAGTGAGACCCTGTCTCAAAATTACAAAAACCAAACCAAAACCCAGCACAACAAAAAAGATAACCTTGAACTTTCTCTTCATAAGACCCACACCCAGATGGATGTGGCTTGGGGTACAAATTCAAGCCCAGCTTGGGCAGCTCAGCAGCTCAAATGGGGCGGGGGAATGCTAAGGAGAAAACCTCAGCATGAGGGAGGGCCTGGGGTTCAAAGCGAACCAGTACCACCAAGAGGAAAAAAACCACATTTTTATCTGCAGGAAAACCATGTCCCCCTCCCACAGGTATAAGCAACAAAAGGATTATCTTCCCAGCCTGGCATGCCACACCTTTTTTTCCCAGCACTAAAGGAGTCTGAGGCAGGAGGACTACAAGCCCATGCCCAGCCTGGGCAATGAGCAAGACCCTGCCCCAAATGAAACAGTCGGCAAAAGTGGGCTGCGGATGTGGCCCAGGCACAGGCCCTCATCAGTCCCTATCCAATGCCCGGCTAAACAGAAACAGAGCAGAGGGGATCAGCTGTCCTGCCCTTCAGCAACGCTTCACATGCAGAAAAGCTTGTGAGAAGACATGGCAGCCCTGCGATTTCACTGGGCATTCCCTTCTCACGAACTCGCAGTCACTAGATATATATAAGTCCCAAGTACTTACGTTAGGAACAAAAGACAGACACTGCCCCTTAACAGGATTCCACAGAAAAGGAGATGTTAACTTCAAGCGCAAGCAAAGCGTCTGCCCCGCCAGTGCAAAGGGCTGGTATCCTGATCAGTCAAGCATGCATCCGGCACCCAGACCAATTCCTGGGCTCCTCCGCCTCTAGCTGCCTGACTGCCACAGTACTTTGCTGCTGGGGCCCAGGAAGCACAAGGTTCTGAGTTCAAGTCCCAGAACCAAAGAAAAAGAAAATTAAATCAAATTTAAATGACAGTAATTTGCTAATGAATCTTTTCTGCAGCTCCTACCAGATTTTAGGTCTGGTGCATGTTATCCCTCCTTTTACCAATAAACAAACCGAAACCAAAAGTGAGGCATCTCATAGAAAGAAATCCGAAACCCAGCTAGCTGGAAACCCCAGGCCCCAATGGAACAGCAAAGCCTGTGTCAACGCGGCTCAGCACACAGCTGCCTGCATGTGCGGCACGTCACCAGTGGAACACACAGCATGCTGCACCCGCCCAAGCAGTCCAAGAGGACAGAAGTCACACAGTCCTGAGGTCTTCTTGAGGTCCTCTGAGTACCAAGTGTGTGAAAGAGTGTTCATGGAATCAAATGGCCTCTAATCTAATTTCATCCATAGTTACCAAGATGCCAGGACTCTTGTAAATTGAAAGGTGACATAACTGTATCTGATCCCAAAATGCACATACAGGTGAAAGTTGGATGGCTCACCTTTTTCAACCAGTAAGTAAATCAGTAAAACATGAATCCTAGGGCGCAGGAAAACCGCAGCTGTGGGAAGCCTAACAATTATGCTAATTAGAGCTGTTTTTAGTGTTTTAAAGGCTCATATCCAGACCACTTTTTAAAAAGTATTTGCAGAAGAGAGCTGCTTTTGTGATGTGTGTGTCCTAAGCGTTTAAGCGTTCCCATCAGCTAAGAGACCTTCTGGAATGTGGTCAAGCAACACCAGTCAAGACCTCCCAGCCAGGCTGGGTGAGAGGAGGCCGCCTGCTCCCATCTGAGGCCACTGCTCTTTTCAACCACTCTGGTCCCTGCAAGGCTAAAAGGATGACAAGCTCGGCTTCACCCATGAAGACAGCATTAATAAAGAGGTGAAATGAAGGTCTATTTTACCTTCACTTCCTCAATACAAAATTAGGTTTGGAGTTGTTTCAAACTACTGGCAATTTGCTATTAAAATACGCATCGATCATCCACCCCACCCCCACCCCCACCCTCACCCTCACCCCAACTCCACCCTCGCCAAGAGAGAAGTGATCCATCCAATCTAGCTACACAGAACTCCAGATCCTTTCCTACAACCAACTGTGAAAACCAAAACATCAGTCCTCGGAAAGAAGGAAAAGAAGGAGCTCTCTCAAGACCTGGCGAGCTGCATGTTTATGTCAACCTTCAGAAACCACGGAAACACTGCCCCAGCTCACCGGGAAAATCACCACTTGTAATCAAACCACTGTGCGGCATCTTCCGCCCCTGCGGCCCGGCTTCGGTGTGCGGAGCTCCCCGCCCGGGGCTGCCTATGTAGGCGCCCAACCCGACGCTCTACCCAGCTCCCGCCACGCTTGGACCCGGGGCATCCGCTCCGGGTGCGTCCGGGAACGCACGGATCACCCCACCAGCACGCCGCCGACTGAATGCGCAGGCGGGGAGCAGGCGGAGAACAAAGGGCGCGCGGCGGGCAGGGAACCGGCGGCGGGGCGCACACAAATACCTTCGGGGGCCGCCGACGTAGGTGAAGGCGAACGTGGAGTCCGAGAACCTGAAATCTGAAACAGAGAGGCCGTTAGCGGCTTGGCCCGGCCCGGCCGGCGCTCAGGCAAAGACGGAAGCCGCCGGGCAACAAGTGCGGCGGGGCGGGCGAGGGGCGGCCCGGCGGGGAGGGGAGGCGCCGTGGAGCCCTCGGCTCCCGGGGCGAAGCTCAGACGCGGCCCGGAGGCGGCGGCGGGGGCCCGGGCGCACGGCCCAGTGGCTAGGCTCGCTCAGGTCTAGGGCTCGGCCCGGCGGCAACGCGGGAGCGGGGCGGGAGCGGGACGGGAGCGGGCCTGGCGCGCCCGGGGCTCACCTGCGAACGCGCAGTCCTCCTCGGCCCCGCAGCGCTGGACCACGACGTCGATGTCCTTCTGGATCCGCTCCTGCCTTGAACACATCCCCATGGGGCGCAGCCCTGCGAGACAAGCGGACGCCGTTGCCGCCGCCGCCGCCGCCGCCGCTCGGCCGAAAGCGAAAGCTCGGGCCGGCGGGCGGGCGGGCGCGCGGCCCCGCATCCAGATGTGCGCCCAGCTGCGCCGAGGGCCTCGCGGGCCTCACCTCCGCCCGCCCCGCCCCACGAACGTCCGCGGGGCGCGAGGCTCAAGCCGAGCGGAGCGGGGCGGGGCGGGGCGGACGGTGCAAGAGGCTCGGACTCACGCGCGCACCCCGCGGCCGCGCACCCCGCGCCCGAGCTCCGCGCTGCAGCGCCCGCCCTCCAGGCTCCCCGGCTTCGCGCGCCCGCGAGCCCCTCTCGCTGTCCAGAGGAACCCCGGCCGGACTGGCACGCAGGAAGAAAATCTTTAAAATTGGAAAATAAATAAACAAAGCGCACAGACCTCTCCTTGTTGCCTCTGCGGCGAGACGGGAGGCCAAACAGCAGCCCGCCCGCCTCGGGATTTTTTTCTGTTTGGTTTCCGTTTTTTCGCCAGGCGCGAGGAGGCCCCCTTGGGGGCGCTGCTCTCGAGATGGAGCCCCCCTGGGGACACTTCCTCAGCTCCCGGGAGAACCTGAGCTCCCCAATTCCGCAGCAGCGACGGGGCTGCGCCAGGGCCCCCAGCACAGGCTTCTGCCTGGCTTTTTCTTTTTTCTTGTCTTTTTAAAACAAGAGTCTCACTATGCAGTTCAGGCTGGGCTTGATCTCACTTTGTAGGTCAGTCCAGTCTGACAATGAGCTCACAGCAATCCTCCTGCCTCAGCCTACTGACTTCTGGAATCACGGGTGCGCCGCCACCACCACCCAGCTGCAAATAGAATTTTAAAAGGTTCTAGCAGGTCAAAAGCCAGAGAGATCATGGGAGCCCGCTCCTGCAGCTCGCGGAAAACATTCTGAAGCAGCTGAGCTGTGCTTCCTAAGAACTCCCCTGCAGCCTTTGTCAGCATAACCGCTGGTGCCCCCCCCCCCAGGCTCCTGCCCGCCTCTCCAGTGCTGGGCCTGCTTCTGAGCGCCCACTTATTTGCCGCGCACTCCCACTTCTCCCAGAAGGGAGGCCCCGCAGAGCACTGACTGAATGTGAAACAGCTTCGCAATCACCACATGTTTTTGCCTGGCTCACTGCGGTTCACTGGTCCTAAAATAGTTTCTTGCAATGAGTTCTACACCTGGTTTTTCTCAGGCTTCGCAGGCTGCTCTGTTTTAGTTAAACAAAGCTAACCTCACTTTGCTGGTGTTTTATGGAGGACTTTGGGGTTTTTCTGGTACCAGGAATCAAACTCAGCACCTTGTAACTGTCAGGCGGGCACCGCCGAGCTGCCCATGCTCTTAAAGTATCGTAAGCAGAATAACCTATACAGTATGATCTCCTGCAAGATCGGTATCCCTCCTAGAAAACAACATGTCAAGATGGAGGGCCTGGCCTAGTAAGCCCAGCACTCAGGAGGGATTCAAAACCCAGCCTGGGTCACACAGTGAGACCCTATCTGTAGAGAAAAAGACCAAGTCAGTGTATCAGGCTAGATCTTTTTTTTTTTTTCATAAATGTAAATTGTTTCATAGAACTTTCTTATGGGCAGTATTTTGAGAGCAGTTCTTCAGCCATTAGCAGTTCTTCAGCCACTGCATTCAAAAAGGCACTGAAATCAATGGACACTTACAAATTGTCAATACACTGAAACATCATGAAAAGTATCCTGAATGACAAAAAAACACACAATTATTTTTAACTTTGATAATCCACAATAACTGAAGCCTTAAATCAGAATTTGTAAAATTAGGAGTGTACAGCTCTGCATCTGCCCTGATGGCTTGAACTGATGAGTTTTAAAACAATTGCTTGGGTCAAATTGTATGCCAGGCCTAAAAATGCTTGCTTATTTTCAAGCTTTCTTCCCTGTGACAAACTCAGTTCATGTTTGCCGAAGCCAACTTTCAGTGGTCCTCCTGCCTCAGCTTCCTGCTGGGGTTACAAGCATGGACCCCCATACCAGCCATGCACAGCTTCAATCAGTCCGTTAACCTCTTAGCAAACCTCTGAGAACAATGCTAACAATAACTGAAGTCTTTGCAGTTAGAAAGGTGAAGGTCACTGCTGTGACAGGGCCTGGTGGCACCCCTCACAGGACCTATTGTTCACATGTGTGCACAGGACCCCCATCCTGGTCTTCTAGGGCTCTGGAACTGGACAAACCTATGGGCTCTCATTAGGCACCCCAGGCTGGCCCCGAGGTCCCAGAAGCCCTCCTGCTTCAGGCTCCTGAGTGCTGGGCTTCCTGACTCACACCACCATACCAGCATGGCACAGAGGAGGCTTTTCTGTCACCATCAGAAGCATTCCTCAGAGAGCCCATTGGAGAAATGCAGGAAGAACCTTATGCTGATTATAATTATACAAATAAAAAGCTCGGTGATAGGTGGAGATGAAACATTTTCAGATTCTTGAGCATATATTAGCAATCATCCTAAGCTGTTTTCTGCATCCAAAAGAAGTGCATTGGTCTTATCATCCACTATTTAAGAATACCACCATTTCTGCTTCAGCGGAAGCTTCTGACACTGCTGGCACAAACCAAGCTGACAGTAACTATGTTCTCTACTGTAGCTGACACATCATGGCGTGTGCAGAGGACAGAAAGAAAAGCTCGCTGTGGTCCCCGATCTTGCCCACCTACCATGGGGACAGTGGAGAGGAGAGGAAGCAGGGTGGCAGGTGCGTCAAGTCCCGTTGTGATTCCTGGGCAGGCGGTGGAAACCCCACTGAAACCTCACAACCCCATCCCAGCATGCTATGGACAGGCACTGGGCACATCCAGGTCCCCAAGGGCAAAGAGGAAGAGCCTGATGGAAACTGGGGGACAAGTGCAAACGTGGTGGCCAGGCCAGACCTCTTGGAGCCATCCCCTCCAGGGCCCCCATCTTGCCCTACTTTGACATTTTCAATGACACTTAGGAGGATCAAAGCAAGTCTGAGATTCCACAACCAGATCAATCAAACCTTATAGTGAGTTCAGAGGCCAGCCTGAACTACTTAGCAGGTCCTGTCTCTAGTCAAACAAATAAGTAAGGGTACAGTATCAGTGCACAGTGTAGCTCCCTTATTAATTATATCTATCCTTGAGATGATGGAGCTTTAGACCTGCCTTTATTTACGGGAACAAAAACATATGCACGTACATTCAGAAACTAGACCACACAGCAAGCTCTTCATTAGTTTGTTTACAGAGGAAATCACTGTTCATGAAAAGGAGAGAGATAGCGAATCCCATAATCAATTAAAGACTGTTAATTGCCGAGCACGGAGGCACATACCTACAATCCTAGGGCTTGGCAGGCTGAGGCAGGAGGACTGGAGCAGTTCAAGGCCTGCCTACGTAGTGAGATCCTGTCACAAAAGAAGAAAAGGCGTGACCTCTGGAAGGAATGTGGTCAAGGGAGACACTCATCCAGGACTTGCTGAGCGTCAGACACTGCTCTGGGCACCCTGCCTGTTTCAGCCCCTGCGGCACTCATAAGGACTCGCCGGAGCAGCTACACTACACTTCACGTTAAACCAGCACACGGGGGCCCCCAAGGCTAACTAACCTCTCCAAGGAGCCAGCAGTGGACTTTGTCCTCTCACCAAACCCTGTATGAGCTGAACTGTTTGTTCTTAAAGGGGAGGTAAACAGAAACCCTACTGGGAAGCGAGGTGGCCCAGCCAGTGGTCCCAGGCCATGAGTGACAGCAGTCAGCTGTTGGCTGGATCCTGGGCTTGCAGTTCTAGCCAGCTTCTGCTGGTGGCAGTAAGTATTCCCTTCCCTGTTTCCCTGTCCTGAACTCTCTAATGATCAGCCTCTAGCACTGCCTCATAGCAGGCAAAGGGCCGGCTTCTGCCCCATAGGGGCCTGAGGAGAGCAGCCAGCAGAGGCAGAGATACAGCGACAGCATCCTCTGCTGAGTGCCAAGCAGTACCCAGCCGGGCTGCAGAAGCAACAGCGCCTGGCTTTGCAGACTGGGCTAAGGGTGCCATCCCCGCTATACAAAGTGACAAGCGGGCCCTTGCAGCAGGTGACAAGGCAGGATGCTGCTCAGGAAGAGGGGCTTCAAAGAAAGTGCTTCTCGGCAAGCAGATGGTGACCCCTCAGCGACCTGTCCTTGAGGTGGCTTGCTAGAGCGAGAACCCCAACCCCAGGGCTTGTGGGTCTGGGAGCCCCCTCTAGATGGGGCAGCCCTGACTGCCTCGTGCTTCATGAAGCCGCTAGTTCAGCCAACTCTGCTGCTCCTTTTTAGCTTCATCTAACAGGTCTGGCATCAAAGAATGAGCAAACCAAAGTCTGCCTGGAGTAGCCTTGACAACTTGGAAAGTTGCAGGCTGTTTGACAGGAGATTGGTCCCAAGTCCACTCTTGCTGTGCCCGCGAAAGGCAGCGGCTCTGGGCAGTGCCGATCTCTCTGGCACTCTAGTGGGACAATCATTACCACACTACAACGTGAAGTCTGCGCTCTCCTAGCTCCAAGCTTTCTTTACTTCAGTCCTAATTTTCTTGCATTAGACATTATTCTGGTTTCTACCAATAAACGCTGAGTCCTCAAAGCAAGCACCACACCCGAGCCAACTGAAGCTCAGCTCGCCCTTGATTTCACTCTCCCAACACACTCTTCTTTTCCTTTTTTTAAACTACATAAATGCCTGAAAATACTGTCAGAAGGAAGTACTGAGACGTGTATGAGTACACACAGTGCGGTATAAAACCTCCCGCCCCTCCCAGGACCCGACTCTGCTCCTGCGGACCAACAGCAACCGCTGTTCAAGGTTACGAGGAACTCTTCTGCTCTTCTGCCTGGCCTCAAATTCACCACTTCTGACTTGGCCCCCTCAGTGCTGGGGTCACAGGACAGTGCCCAAGTCTGGTGGACAATACTTTCACTCTTGTAGTCATAGCTACACACAAATATACATCTACAATAACTTATGTACTTAACATTTAGTTTGAATAAAACCACATAATGCATGCTCCTACGCAGCACTCAGGAGCCCAAGGCAGGAGCATCGCCACAAGTTCAAGGCCAGCCTGGGCTACATAGTGAGACCAGGCCAACCTGAGCTACATGGTAAGATGCTGTACCCCCCCAAAAAAAATACATGTTCCTATGGAATATTATCTCTCCACTTGTTTTTGTATTTTTGTTTTGTTTTGTTTTTATTTTGTAAATCTTATTTTTTTTTTCTTGTTTCAGAACTTTTGTTTGCTTATTTTTATGGCTGGCTTAGCCTGCCCTGAGGGCAGGGCTGGAGCAGCATGTGGTGCCAGGATCGAACCACAGTCCGTGCAGCCACCTAAGCTTTCCTAAGCAGGTGCTTTAGATCACTGAGCCATCCTGCCTGGCCCCTATGTTGTAAATCTTTTATTTATCTGATCCAGGGTCTCACTATGCAGTTCAGAGTCATAGTGAGCGATCCTCCTGTCT
>PVJA010024093.1:11994-32353 GCA_004027025.1 Myocastor coypus
TTTTTTTTTTTTTTTTTTTTTTTGAGACAGGGTATCACTATGCAGTTCAAACTGGCTTTGAGCTCACTTTTGTAGCCCAGGCTGGTCTCGAACTCATGCCAATCCTCCTGTCTCAGCCTCCCGAGTGCTGGGATTACAGGTGTGCGCCACCACGCCCGGCTGGGACAGTAAAGTTTTAAACTTTATTTTTTTAATTTTTTTTTTTAATTTTTTTTGTCTTTTTGAGACAGGGTCTCGCTATGCAGTTGAGGCTGGCCTTGAGCTCACTTTTGTAGCCCAGGCTGGTCTCGAACTCGCACCGATCCTCCTGCCTCAGCCTCCCAGGTGCTGGGATTACAGGCATGCGCCACCACGCCCGGCTGTCTCTACAATTTAGACTGGCCTCAAACCTGAGGCCACCCTCCTGCCTCAGCCCCAAGTGCTCAGCGTACAGTCATGCCACCATGCCCAACCTGTCCACTTGTTTTAAGTAATTCTCTGCATCAGTGGTTCTCAACCTTTCTAATGATGTGACCCTGCAATACAGTTCCTCAGGTTTCGGTGACCCCACACCAAAAAATAATTTTAGTGGCCACTTCAAAACTGTAATTTTGCTACAGTTATGATTCAGAATGGCTTTAGGTAACCCCTATGTTTTGGTCATTTGACCCCCGCCTGGGTCAAGACCCACAGGTTGAGAACCACAGCTCTACATCAATACAAGGTCACCTAGCTCAAACCTGTTAGCCACCACAGAAAACTATCAAACGGCCCCAGCGCTGTATTTTGCCTATGCCTCAGCAATGTACATGACTTTTTAAAAATGTTTTGTGATTAAAACATTTCCCAATAAGCACCCATGTTTATAAAGTTCAGCAGTCTGTTTGCTACAAACTATTCAAAGCAGACTAGACAATACCAGTACCCATTTAACTTTTGTTCTTATTGTTGTTTTCCTTTTCGGCTTTGTCTCATATAGTCTCACTATGCAACTCAGGATGGCCTTGAACTCACTGTGTAGACCAGGCTGGGCTCCAACTCAGGGCCAACATCCTGACTCAGCCTCCCAAGGGCTGGGATTACAGGCTCACACAACCACACTTAAACTGGAAGCAAACTGCTTTCAAAATTGCTTTAGAAGGCCGGGCGTGGTGGCTTACGCCTGTAATCCCAGCACTCGGGAGGCTGAGGCAGGAGGATCAGTGAGAGTTCGAGACCAGCCTGGGCTACAAAAGTGAGCTCAAGGCTAGCCTGAACTGCATAGCGAGACCCTGTCTCAAAAAGACAAAAAAAAAATTGCTTTATGATTTTATGCATCAACCATTTTTGGAAATACCTTACTCTCGCCAATATTCCTAACGGTAGATACGCCCCCTCCGTGTGGTAGAGTTTGGTTTGCTTTGGTTTTTCTCCGAACAGCCAGAATCACCTCAACTCGTGTGGAGGTGCACACCAATACTCCCTGTCCACGAGGCTGGCATAAGGGTCACCCCGAGCCCAGTCCAGGCTGGGGTAGGTAGCGAGTTCAAATCCTGCCTTAAGTTCTTCGCACGACCCTGTCTCCTAAAACGAAAGCTGCTTATCTCGGTTGCATCTCTTGGGTGCCTCTTGGCGATTTGTACCCATGCATCGTCTCGCACCTTCCCTGAGGCTGGACCAACATTGGCCACTGCTCACAGCTTAGAGGCTGCTTTCCTTTGGCTCTATCTGGGGAGACTGGGTCCCAATCGGGCACCGCGGCGCGCACTGGGCCGTCCCTGCCCTGCGGTCTGGCCAGCTCACCTAAGCAAAGGCTAGCGCCCTTCTGGCGATTTGCAGCGTGCGCAGGAGGGCACATCCGGGGCTTGGGCCTAGCCAGTCGCCCTCCTGCCACCTCCCCGACACAGCGAAGGCACCGCCAGAGGACGCGCAGGAGGGTCCCACGTGGCGCCTCGAGGCAGCGTGCCGCAGTGAAGGGCAGGCCCGAGGCAGCCCGGGGTGCACCGCGTGGCTCGGGCCTGCCACCCTCACAGGGTCTGTCGAGCGACTCACCGTGGGCGGTCACACTGACCCTGACCGCGCCACAGGGATACGGTGGCGGCTTCCGGCCCAGCAGGCCCCAGAGTCCGACCAGCTGGAGAAACTCACCGATTCCACCACGGCACTGGTGCGACCAACGTCCGTGCCGGTGGGGCCACCTGTCCAGGGCTCCGCGGGGCTCCCGGGGGTCCCTCGTGAGCTCAGAGCTGAGTCCCAACAGCAGCGGCCCAGGGCACTGGAGAGCAAAAACGTGCAGGGCGAGGACCACAGGACCTTTTGTCCGCCAACCTTCAGCCCAGAAAGCTGCGAGCTATTGGCTGGTGGGACCCACCAATGGGAGGGCCTGCCTCGCGCGATTTGCCAGCCCCCACGCCAATCATCCAGGAGCACGCCCCCAGCCCTGCTTTACTAATCTGCAGTCCCGCTGGCTTGGGCCCAATTGGATGGGTCTGCGGGTTCGCACGCTTGCGCTCGCGGTACTGGTAATTGAACTCAGGGACCTCGCGCTGAATTGTAGCCCCAGATGTGTTTTACGTTTGTTTGTTTGTTGGGGGCGAGGGGCATTATTTTTTTTTTGAGACAGGGTTTTGCGCTGTAGTGTAAGCTGGTCTTAAACTCACTATTTAGTATAAGCCGGCCTCCAACTAACACGAGGAGATCCTCCTGCCTCAGCCTCCCAAGTGATGGGATAGAGGGGTGCACCACCAGGCCCAGCAGCCAGGGGACTCTTAATCCAGCCCAATTCACGAATCACGATAAACAATCCTAGACTGTGACAGCCTGTCATACCCTTTCTCTGTTTTCTTATGGGATTTTCTGTCTTTGCTTTGGAGTATTTACTCATAAGAGGTTTTCCTACATTCTGGGTAACACGCTTTTTCTGCTTGAAGATATTCTTTAATCATAGAAAAGTCACATCCTGGCATGGTGGTGCATACCTGTAATCCCAACTCTAGGAGGATGAGGCAGGAGGATCGCTGCTAGTTGGAGACCAACCTGGGCTACAAAGTGAGCTCAAAGCCAGCCTGAGCTGCACAGTGAGTCCTGTCTCCAAAGGACAAAGAAAAAAATCAAAGAAAGCTGAAAGTCAGTAACTATAAAGTAAAGTGGGGCATGGTGGCACACACCAGTAAGCCCAGCCAGCACGGGGCAAGGCTCACCAGGAGGATGGCAAGTGAAAGCCTCCCCTCAGACTTTTCAACATAAATGGGTAAAAAAATCCAGTCATGGTGGCACACGGCAGTAGTTCTAGCATGCAGGAGGCTGAGGCAGTAAAATTGCAGTGAGTTCAAGGCCAGCCTGGGTACATAGCAAGACCCTGTCTTAAGAAACTAAATAAATACGTAAGCAAACAAACGAACTAAAAAATTTTTAGAAGGACTGTAGGTATGGGAAGGCCCTGGGTTCAGTCCCTGATGAGCACACACACACACACACACACACACACACACACACACACAGTTAAAGTCAAACTCCAAACTTAATACTGGCTTCAAAACCTTCCTGAATCCAGCATGGCAGGCAGAGGCACTAGGGAGGCAGAGGGAGGAGGACTGCAGCAAGCTCAAGACCAGCCTAGGCTACACAGTGAGTTTAAGACCAGCCTCAACTACATAGCAAGACTCTGTCTCAAAAAAACAAAACGACAATAAAAACCACTTTCCTGATTTCTCCAAGAACTCAGAAGTCTTCCCTTGAACATCTCTTTTGGAACAGTGCTTACCTGTCCTAGCACTCACTAAAACACTTCTATTGATATGTGTGTATGTATTTGGTACAGGGCCTCACTGCACAGTTCTGACTTGTAGTGATCTTCCTGTCTCGGCCTCCCCAGCACTGGGATTACAGGTGTGTGCCACCATTCCTGGCTTTAGTGGCCAGCCCAGCATGGGGCCCACACAGAACCCAGAGCCTTGCATTTGCCAGGCAGGTGCTTAGACCACAGCACTATCTCTCAGGCCCCCCATTAAAATATAATCCCAGCTCCCTCCCTCAGGGGGGCCAGCCACACCCAGCACAGCTCTGGCTGAGTTTGCCTGGAGCTTACACAGTGACCACCAGCTGGCAACCCACCACACTACAGTTTCTCTTGGTTATCATTTCTTGTCTTTGCTTCTCTTGTGTGATAATAGCCTTGCACGGGACCTGAACGAACACACTGCCAGTCAGTGGCACAACACCCTGCCCAGCACCAGAGGGCAGGCACAAAATCTCAGTGTCCACATTCACACAATGGAAAGAGCAAAGGCAGGCAAGAGTTAAGTGGGACATACGGAAAGAGTGAATATCAAAGATATTCAGTAGAGTCCTCCTTATGGCACCACATCTCTCGCATTCCCTCCTATTTCCAAAGGACTCCCTCCTCCCGTGAACCTCCTCCTTAGCCAGTAGCTTTCCATCGTGTTGTTTGGGTGAATTTGTTGCAGGCTGTAAGTCTTCAAACAGTCACTTCTGATTTTTGTTTTGTTTTTTCTTTTTGAGTCAGGGCTTCACTATACAATTCAAGCTGGCCTTGAGATCACCTTGTAGCCCAGGCTGGTTCTTGAACTCACAGCAACCCTCCAGCCTCAGCCTCCCAAGTGCTGGGATCACAGGCACGACGGGCCACCATGCCAGCCCACTTGTTTTGTGTGTGTGTGTGGTACTGGGAATTGAGCTTACCACTTCACACTTGCCAGGCAGGGCTTTGCAAGGAGATTGGCTGTGGCCCCATGTGACCCGCAGTTGAGGGGCAGGATAGTCTGCAGCCCATATTCCTTGGCATCTGTCTGGAGCAGCTGTCCTGCACAGGACCCTCCCTGCCTTGGAGCCTGTACACTTCCCAGCCTGCTGACCTTTGGCTAAACCTCCCCTCCTCTCTTTGTTTTCGATTTTTGCAGGGCTAGGGGTTGAGCCCTGGACTTCACAACTCCACAGGTGAGCCCTGCACCCCTGAGCTTCATGCCAGCCCTCTAAAGCCGCCCCCTCCCTTATCGAGAGGCTATTGGGTACTGCGTCTGAGGGAGGAGGAGAGACTTGGACATTATTCCCAGCAGGGAGCCCTGCGTGCATGCTTGCATGTGTGTGTGGAGGGGGGCCCTCTGTGAGCCCCAACACAGCTGAGCGAGGAAAGCTGGCAGCTATACAGAGGGCCATCCGAGGGCAGTTGCGGTGCAGGCTCGCCTTTGCTTGCTGGCTAGTTCTGAATCAGCATTTCATGACGTGGCCCAGGCTTGCCTTGAACCAATAACCAGGGGCCACAGACAGAGCCCAGAGGTAGAGCCCTTGCCTTCCATGCACCCGGCCTGGGGGTTCAATCTTTAGTGAAGAAAAAAACAAATAAAGTTGAAAATATTGCAAGAAACAAGGGAGCTGGTCTCAGTGGTGCATGCCTGTAATCCTGCCCTGGGGGGGGGGGGGCGAGGCAGGAGAATCCTTGCAAGTTCCAGACTATCCTGGGCCACAGAGTGATAGGTTCTGGCCCTAGTATACATTGTTGGATCATTATGGTGGTCCTCTAATGTGGCTGAAGCCCTTAAAACAGAGCCCATCCTCCCAATCTCAGCCCAGGGTGCAGTTTCCTCTCACCCTTCCCGCTGCCTCAGGGAAGACCCCAGTCAGCTCCTCGCATATCTAAACATCCCCTTCAAGGTCCACCCCTGGAAAAAGGCCAGAAAAGCCTCAGTCTCCCTTTGTTCTACTCAAGAGAACTTCTCATCTTCCCCACAGCCTCTCCGAGTCCTCAAAGATAATAAAGCCCCTTTCGCTTTTCCTTCTGCCTGTTTCTCTGCTGTGCCAGAAGCCTGAAAAAACTAAGGCCAGCCTGAGCAGCATAGTGAGATCCTGTCTCAAAAAGACAAATCAAACAGGCTGAAGAGATAGGTCAAGGACTTGAGTTTGAACATCATTACCACATGCAGTGCCGTGCCATGTGGGCAGGCGGGAGCATTGTGGTACACACCTCCTGAGACAGGAGGATCTCTACTGCATGAACTATGTAGGCAGACTATGTACTAAATAAGTAAATTTTTTTAAAGCTAACAAAGAAGCCCCTAGTGATCCTCCAGCCTCAGCCTCCCCAGAGCTTCTGTGCTAACCATAAACCTGTCCCATGGCAGTTTAATGACCATCAGGAAAAGAAAGAAAAATGTCTTTTTTCCAAGAACTGTATGTTAAGGGTCTGTCTGGTGGCAACTGTGGCTGGGAAGCCAGTGAAGGACCCAGACCAGAGCAGTGCCAGGACACCTAGGGACACAGGGAAGCCATCTGGGTCTCTCCAGACTGAGGAAAACCAATTCCTAACCCCCGCGCTCCACTTTTCTTGACCATGCTGACCTTGGCAGCCTTCTCGGGAAAAGGTCTCCAGCCCTCGTCGCCCCTTTCCTTTGCTGTTGAGGTTATTGTAAGTGTGGTCTTGCCTAATGCCAAAGGTAAGGACTAAGACAGCTTTTTCTTTCTTTCTTTCTTTCTATCTTACTCTTTTGTCTTTTTTAAACAAGATTTCACTGTACATTCAGTTTGACCTTGAACCCATTTTGTAGCTCAGGCTGGCCTTGAGCTCTAAGCACCTGGCTCTGATTAGGTTTTTATATCGGTTCCAAATGTATGTAGAAAGGGAAAAAACATATACTACACGAAGAAAGAATAAACAGAAGGAAGAGAGATTATAATGCCTTCTTTTTCTTTCTTTTTGAGGCAGGTCTTGGTGTGCAGTCCAGCCCTTGAGCTCACTGGGGAGCCCAAACTGGGCTTGGACTGGGCAGCCCTCCTGCCTCGGCCTCCCCAGTTTTGGGGTTACTGGCATGTGTCTCTGTGCCCCGAGAAACTGCTGTATGAAGTTAAGTCGTGTTCCTGCCAGGGTGGCGAGAATGGACACTCACTAAGCCAGAACCCAGGAGTGCGTGCAGGGTGGGGGTGGGGTGAGCAAAGAACTACGTGGCAGCCCCATTCCCTGCCCCACTCACTGATTCTTCCACTGCCCAAGGCCAGGAATGCTTTGGGTCTGGACTTGTCACTTAATGTTTTTATACTTTGCCGGGGAACATGTGATAGAGCCAGAAATTAGAATCAATATTGTCCCTCAACGCAGGGCACATACCTGTCAACCCAAGTTCAAGGCCAGCCTGGAACCAGCACACGCCTGTGACCCCAGCACTCAGTAGTCTGAGGCAGGAGGTCCATAAGGAGTTTAAGAGTTCAAGGTTTGCCCAGGGCTCAAAATGAGCTCAAGGCCAGGGTGAACTACAGAGGGAGACCCTGTCTCAAAAAGACAAAGAAAACTATAGGCAAATGTTCACTTTGAAATTTGAACAGGCAGCATCGTCCCAAGGCTCCAGCTGCGAGCAGTGTACACAGCCTGCAGGGGTCCATGGAAATCACACTGCTGCCACTGGGTTGGGGCTGCACCTGTGCCCTGGCTGCCCAGCCATTCGGGGAAGAAAGCCTGAAGCCATCTCCCAGGATGCAATCCTCTACCTGACCGCAAGCTGCCACCTTGCCAGCCGGTGGGGTCCGGCGCAACCCCTGCACCGGGCTTGCTTCACACCCCTGATTCTAAGCAGGGTTGTCAGTGGGCCCCGTGGCTGGAAGAGCTGATGGATGCGAATAGGAAAGGCAGAAGGCAAGAGTGAAAATGGCTCAGAGGCCCATGGAGGCACTGCTGGTAAGACCTGGAAAACCCCGGATGTAAGGCAGGCAGGCTGCTGCACGCCCCTTAGCCTGATACTTGGGAGGCTTAGGCAGGAGCATCAGCATGGATGCGAGGCCAGCCAGAAGCACCCAGAGAAACCCTGCCTCAGAAGACAAAAAACAGCAAAAACTCGCAGCTCCTACAAGTCCGTCCCTTTCCACTGAATGGTGTTTCTTCTTCGTTTGTGCGCCCAGTAACTGTGGCAGTGGCAGGACACCCTGTGAGAAAAAGGGAACTTTGCTCCGTTCTGCCTGCCACCCTGTCAGACTGTTTTAGCAGACTTTTAGCAAAAATAAGAGTTGTGCTTAAGCTTTTCTCATGCAACTCATCATATGTGGCATATTTTTTTTTTCTCAGCATCAACTATCAAATAATGATGTTTCCCTTCCTTATATACTTCACTATTTATTTTGCAGGGTTACCTCACCCATCCTCAGAAAGCATGATGCAAACACTTATGAATTTTTTTTTTTTTTTTTTTTCCCTGATGTGTTAGCATAAGGGAGAATTGAGCCTACAGATTTTCAGAGTGCCAAAGAACATATTCTTCTGCTAGATTTGTCTGGAGTTCTCCATCTAGGCATAAAATAACTTAGAAAAACATATGTACTAACTAGCTGGGTGGGCTGGTACGTGCCTGTAATCCCAACATTCTGGCCAGCTGAGGCAGGAGGACTGGAAAATTTGAGCCAAGCTGAGGCAATTTAGTGACTTGGGTGGGGTTCTGTCTCAGAAAAGGAAAAAGAAAACATAAAAACAGCTAGGGGCATAGCTCAGGGTGAAGGCTCTGTCTGATCTCCAGCCCATGTCGGAGGGCAGTGCAACTACCTTAAGGGAAGGAGCCACTCGCCCAAACCTTAAATTCGGGGAGCGCCTGTAATCCAAACCTCGGGAACCTGGCCTTGAGCTCGGGCCCTTCCAGCAGGCTTCCTGCAAGGAACTGCATTGCAAAATTGACAGCATCGACCATTCATACTTTCAAGTAACTTTCCAAGCTAATGGCTGCAGAGTACAGCATGGGGTGCTTTTCTCCTTCACAGCAGAGCACAGGAGCTGAGAAGAAGGAAAAGAATTGGTTTCCTGTAGTTGTGACAGTGACTGTACCGATCCTGAGTGTGTAGCAGTTACCTTCAGAAAGTCTCAAGAGGTGGAAACTGTAGCGTTCTCCTCAGAGCAGTGATGGTTTACCTGGAAAGGTAAACAAAGCCTGTGCAAAGTCAGGCCCTCTGACTCACAGTAATCCTCCTGTTTTCAGTTACCCCAGTTGTGGGATAGCTGGCATTATAGTTGTGCACCGCTACACCTGGACTCAGTGGCCAGCTCAGTGCACCCAGGGATGGGGCTGCTGCAGCATGTAGTGCCGGGAATCAAACCCCAGTCCCTGTGTTGCCTAAGCAACCACTTAGTTGGCTGAGCTGTCTCGCTGGCCCTAGAAGTCTCTACTTAATTCCCCTAGAGACCAGACTAGCATGAAACCCATCGAGTTCCTTTATGGCTCAGAAAGGAGTGAGTGATTTGGCTTTGCCTTGCAAGTTATTTTTTCCTCCAAGATTTTGACTCGTTTTATTATTATTTTTTTAAAGTGTCAAGGCTGAGGCAGGAGGATCGGTGCAAGTTTGAGACCAGCCTGGGCTACAAAAGTGAGCTCAAGGCCAGCCTGAGCTGCAGAGCGAAACCCTGAACTGCATAGCGAGACCCTGTGTCAAAAAGACAAAAATAAACTAAAATAAAACAAAGCATGGAATTTGTTGCTGCTGTTTTGTTATTGTCGTTATTGCTTTGTTGTTTTGAGACACGGTCTCATTCTGTAGGCCAGGCTGGCTTCAGACTGGGAAGGATTGTCTTGTCTCAGCCTCCCTAGTGCTGGGATCACAGTTGTGCACCACCACGCTGAGCCCCAGTGGAATTTCTTTTTCTTTTTAATTTTACTATTTATTTATTCCCACTGGAATTTCTAACAAGAGAACTCAGAGTGAATCTCAGAACCCTGGGGGTGGGGGGCAGGGAATGAGGCCTAAAGTCAGACCTGTGCTCCTAGGGAAGGCAGGGCTCTACAGCCCTGAGGCAGTTCAAGGCAGGGGCCCTGATAAGGTGCACACTGAGGATCCATTCCTTTTTGTTTTGTTTTTGACTTTTTGCGACAGAGTGTCTCAGCTGGCTCAGGTTGTTCTTGAGGTCACTGTGATCCTCCGGCCTCTGCCCCCTCCCAGGGATCCAACCTGGCTCCCTGATGCTGCCTAAGCAGGCACTTTAGTCTGCTGAGCTGTCTGGCTCATTTCAGGTTCTTGAACAAAGAACTGGTCAAGACAGGTACAATGGGTAGCAGGGTTCTACTTTTCATCTTTTGAACAAGGCCTCCTTTTGTAGCCCAGGCTGGTCTGGAGCTTACTGGGATCCTCCCTTAGCACCCCGAAGGCTGGAATAACTGGTGAATGTTCATTACAGCCCAGAAAAGCAGTACACGCTCCAGGGAGAAAGCAAGCCGCAGACAGGGCTCACAGGGGCAAGGCCATTCTAGCCTCCACTCTGATGCCAGGCCTGGGCTCCTCTTATGAAAAGTATCATTTCGTGTCAGAATCCAAACCAGCATTCTGATCCATCCCCGAGCAGGCGTGGTGCTATTCACATCCTTGATCTGTGATTGGCAGGCCTCGCCCACTTTCCCTGACCAGTTTGGCACACCCTAACCTCCTGCCTCACTACTGTACTTGGAGGGCCAGGGAGAGAGCTACACAGTATAAGCACCTAATGGGCCCTTGCAAGCTCCTGAGTTTGAGCCCTGGTACAAAGCAAAACAAGTGATACTGGTTACATTTGGAGACAGAGGCTTTAAAGAAGAAATCAAGGTGAAATGAGGTAACATGGATGGCCCATAGTGAAGTGTGATTGGTGTCCTTTAGAAAAAGAAGTGTAACCGCCATGGTGGTACAAGCCTGTAATCTCAGCACACCTGAGGCTGAGGCAGGAGAGTCTCTGTGGGAGAGAAGAAGTGTGGCACAAAGAGGTTTGTGCACAAGAAAAGACAAAGGAGGCAATGGAAGAAAAGCAAAAAGCAGTCATCTACAGACTGGGGTCGTGCGTGCTACCGCAGCCTGCTCCTCAAGGTAGTGTGCAAGGACGCTGGCCCAGGCGCAAGGTGCTTGCCTCCTCTGGGGACAGTGCGAGGTCTTCTCCAAGTAGAGGTGAGGAGTGAGGAGAAGCTGGCGCCACCGAGGAGCACCAGGAGGCGGGGCGAGGCGAAGAGCAGCAGTCTGTGCCACGCCGAGCTCTCTAGTTCTCCTCTTGCTCCTGTGTCAAGATTCCCAGACCGCCGCAGAGGGTGCAGAGAGGAAAGGAAAGGGGACAAGGGAGACAGTGCGGTGGAGTAAGTGCTTGCCTGGCAGTGCACTGTCCTAAGTTCAATCCCTGGTACCGGGGGAAAAAAAATTATAAAACAGAAAGGAGCTGGAAGCAGGACAGCTTGGATGAGAGGCCCTAGTCTCAGTCTCCAGTACTGGAAAATATCATGGAAATAATTTCAAACCCTAATATAAAGCACGTCCGCCAGACGTGGTGGCGGTGGCACACACCTGTAATCCCAGCACTTGGGAGGCTGAGGCAGGAGGTCTGGTGCAAGTTCGAGATCAGCCTGGGCTATAAAAGTGAGCTCAAGGCCAGCCAGAATTGCATAGTGAGACCCTGTCTCAAAAAGACTAAATAAATAAATAAATGATAACACACACAATAGCCATTTATTCTCTTACTTTGATGTCCCATTCTTACGTCGAATGGAGTTGGTCATTTATTCTTTCTCTCGTCATCTATCCCAACTCTTAGTCCCAGGACACTGAATCTTGTGGCACCCTGTGATGCCAGGCTCTGGTGTGTGGCTACTGGCTTTGTGCCTGGTGGGGCAGGAGTTTATTGTATATTTTTGCTAGTGATTCTCTTGTGTTTGCTTTTGTTGTTGTTGTTGTTGTTTGTTTGCCTGTGTTGTGGTTTGTGTCTAGTTGTCCCCCCCAGAGCCTCACGCAGTCATAGGGTGCACTTCTAGAGTTCGTGATTACCTCATGATCCGCTGAGATTATGGCTATGAGTACTGCAACTCAGCCTGGGCAGATAGCCTGAATGCAATTGGAGGGAGACAGACTTGCTCTCTGCAGCTGTTGTTGCTGCTCCTCCTCCCTTTTGCTCTCTGCTCTTCGCTGTCACCATGCACTGCTGCTCTCTGCCATGTACCTCTCTGCCTTGGAGTCAGCCAAGTATGGACTGAAACCTCCAGTGACTGTGAGTGAAATAAACCCTTACTTCCTTCATTTTGAATGTCAAGTACTTGTCTCAGCAACAAGAGAATAACTGAAACAGTTTGCTTTGCTTTTAAGTGATAGGATATATTCCAGGACTCCATGAATGTGAGAATAGCAGGTCTATCACTGAGGTACATCGCCAGCCCCAGCTGTGTGTTTGTAAAAGAATTCTGTAACTTATTTTACCTATTCTTGTACATTTGGACTACAAAAAAGATGAGTTGCTTTGTGTTACTAAAAGTTGCCAAAAGTATCATTTCTTTCTCTTTTTTTAAACTTTATTTATTTATGTATTTATGTTATAGCTGGCTCAGCCTGCCCTGGGGGTAGGGCTGGTGCAGCATGTGGTGCTGGGGATCTAACTATGGTCCCTGCGCACTTGCCTAAGCTTGCCTAAGCAGATACTTTAGACCACTGAGCTATTTTGCAAGCCCATAAATACCATTTCAATGTAAATAAAGAGCTACATTTCAAAACAATATAGGAAACTCTATAGGGCCAGGGAGATAGCCGGGCTGCCTGGCAAACACAAGGACCTGGGTTCGGTCCCTAGTACCATGTGCCATGCCAGCCACAGAACTGGGCATGGTGACGCACACTGTAATCCCACTGCAGGGGAGGCTAAGACAGGAGGATCATTACTAGTCCTAGCTGCACAGTGAGGCCCTGCACCAAACAAATAAATAGATACATCTTTTACAAAAAAGAATACTACTAAATGTTATTTCCATAGTTAATATTATTACCATTTGCCTCCATGAAAGAAGTCTACAGTTTGGGGGAGGGGATGGAAATAAGAGAAATTTAAAATTCTTTCTCTTGGCCTGTACATACCAAATAAGGATATTACATCTACTTATCTATTTATCTATGTATTTCCTGTGGTAGTTTTTTCAGGTTGTTGTAATACTTTCCTATGCCTACTGGAATAAATTGCATAAATTTATTTTCTACAGGGGCCAGGGAGATAGTTCAGTAGAATAAGCACTTCCTGTCAAGCACAAGGTCCTAAGTTAAATCCTTGGTAGTGCAAAAAAAAAAAAAAAAAAAAAAAAAAATATATATATATATATATATATATATATATATATTTTTTTTTTTTCTTTTCTTTTCTTTTCTACAATCCTAGAGGCAGTCTGACATTGGGTATTAATAGGGCTGATTTTGTTCTTTTTGGGAGACAGTAGTGGGGATCAAACTCAGGACTTAGTGCTTGCCAGGCAGGTGCTTATGCAACTGAGCTATCTCTCTGGGTGATTTCATTCTTTTTGCCTTTTTTTTTTTTTTTTGAAACAGGGTCTCTATCTAGTCCAAACTGTCTTTGAATTCACAGTGTAGCCCAGGCTGGTCTCAAACTTGCAGCCTGTCTCAGCCTGTGGGTGCTGGGATGACAGGGTGGGTGCGTAGCTGTTCTCAAGAACTCCTGGAGCTTTGGATGCACAAGACCAGGCCATGCAGAGCTCCCATTGTGCCTTCCCAGGAACCCACACTATGTACAGCTCTACACTAAAGCAAGTGTGGATGGAGACCCAGATGCCAGTGACCATGACAGAGGTTTCACTCAGTGTGCCCATAAGTGTGATGGCCAAGAAGTGGCAAGTGGCATTTTGCAGGTTTTTGGAAATTAGTTCCAAGCCCACCAGTGTGTGGATCAAGCGTTCTCACCAAGCTCGTGCTTGGCTCCCGAGCTTGTGCCTGGCTCGGGGTCCTAAGTGCTCAGGGCTCTCGGGGTCAGGGCTGGGGACTAAAGGCAGGGATAAGCCGCGTCCCCATCCTTGGAAAGCTTCTTTTAACTTCCAGAGGGAATCTCTCTAACTGCCCAGGCTGAGAGAAAACTCAGTGCTCCTGCCTCAGCTTCGCAAAGGCTGAGAATGCAGGGTTTACCGCTGCACCTAGCTAAACATCCAATTTCAAAACGCAGTTTTCCTTGTACATCCACCTGGCTGGGTCTGACAGCTTCTCAAAGCTGATGTAAGGAACCCAACCCATCCTTTTGTTGGGGGGGAGGGGCACGGATAAACTTGTAGGCTTGTGCCTGTTGTCCCAGCACTCCGAGTCAGGAGGGAGGTTGGGTCAAGCGGACTGCTTCAAGTTCAAGGCTAGCCCGAATGGCATAGCAAGACCTTGCCTAAAATATAGATATGCTTTGTAGCTGGGCACGATGTGCATGCTTGTAATCCCACCTCGGAGGAGGCTGAGGCAGGTGGATCACCATGAGTTTCAGTCCAGCTTGAACTACATAGTGCAGCCCTGTCTCAGACACAAAATGGGGCCAATGGCTGAGTGTGGCCATGGTGTCCTTGGCAGAGGGGTCAGCTTCCTCCCTGAAGCAGGGCCGTTTCCAGGGGAATCATGAGCAGAGGTCCCCTGACTCCTGGCCTCCTTCAAGGAGTTGCACTCTGTATCAGTCAGGGTTTTACTAGATGAACATACATACACAGATGTACAAATGCATAAGAAATTCCAGGTTTAGCTTACATCGGTCAGCCGCAGAGTCAGATGAGGAAGCACGCAGGGGGCACCTGCACGGTGGAGACTGAAGGATTCAGCTCAAGATCTGGAGCCCCCTGTAGTATTCCGAACAAGTCTCTAGCAGCGGGTTGATGACTCTGCGATGGAAGCTGGAGGATCCAAGCTGAAGGCCAAAGAGTCTGGGCTAGACTATGAAGTCCAAGCCAACTGCGAAGACCAAAGTTCCTTCCAGGAAGTGGAGCCTCAACTCTTTCCCCAACTCCTTTGTAGGCCCCTTTTGAGCTGAGTCGCCCTGGGGCTGGCCCTCCCCACCACAAGGACGCCCACTGCCAGGGTGTGGAACCCCAGGCAATCCAGCCAAGCTGACACAGTATACCAACCACTTCATACCACCAGCAGGAAGCTCAAGAGTCTTGATGTTGGGGGTACCAGGGGTGCTCTGGGCCCTTCCTGACAGAAACCTGCAGCTCAGGGGTCAGGCTGCTAGGTAGCTGGGGGGCAGGGGGACCTGTCTGTCATCCCAGAGCTCTGCAGAAGGAAGGTGTCAGGTTCAAGCCCAGACAGGGCAATTTAATGACTTGGTGAGACTCTGCCTCAATATAATAAAAATAAAAATCTGGGGATAGCTGGACGTGGTGGTGGCATGTGCCTGTAATCTCAGACTAGGGAGGATGAGACAGGAGGATTGCTGTGAGTTTGAGACAAGCTTGGGCTACGAAGTGACAAGGCCACCCTGAGCTGCATATTGAGACTCCATCTCGGAAAACAAAAACAAACAAAAGAAGGACAAAGAAAATTTTTTTCTTCCCTCTCTCTCTCTCTCTCTCTCTCTCTTTTTTTTTTTTTTTTTTTTTTTTTTTTTTTTTTTTTGTATTTTAGATCAGGGTCTCACTACACAGATTGAACTCATAGTGATCCTCCTGTTTTCAACCTCTGTTATGGTTTATGTCTAGTTGTCCCCCCAAAGCCTCATGCAATCATGGGGTGGGGACTTCTATAGATTGAGACTTGACTCATGAGTCACTGGGGTTATGTGTTTTAATACTGATGAGATTATGGGTCTGAATACTGCTGAGTGCTTCTCGGATTATGGGTCTGGCCTAAGGTGGATCAGCTGAGGCAGAGAGCCTGAATGCAATATAAAGAGAGACAGGGAGGGAGACAGACTAGCACTGTTTGTCTGCTGCCCAGTTTGGTTGGCTGCCTCTGACACCATTTTGTTGCCGTTCTGCCACCATGAACTGCTGGCCTCTGCCATGTGCCTCTCAGCCTTGGAGCCAGCCGAATATGGACTGAAACCTCCACAAACTGTGAGCTAAATTAACCTTTCCTTCCTTCATTTTGAGTGTTGGTTAATTGTCCCAGCAACAAGTAAAAAGTAACTAAGACAACCTCCTAAGCACAGGGATTACAGGTGCATGCCACCACATCCAGTGTCAATCACCATCTCAGTGTAGCCAGGGGACAGGGCCAGAATGACACACTGAGGATCAAACCCCAGCTGCTGTGCTCTGTCTCAGCAGGCGCTTCAGTCCACTGAGCTATCTGGCTGGCCCAAGAAAAAAATTTTAAATGTGGGGATGTAACTCATACAAAGCCCGCTCTTCTGCCTCCCAGAAAAAAAATAAAAAAATAAAAAACCTAGGATCTGTCCAGTAGTGTTTCCAAAACCAGCCAGGCTTATGCACCTTGGGTATTTGGCTTAATTATGGGTTGGATTTGATCTTTCTACCTGCCGTGACATAAGTCACAGCTTACACCAGCCATTTCGAAGCACCAGTTGCATTAAACATCTTGTATTTTTAGAAATAGACACCTAGTAGGGTAACCTTAACAGTAAATAAGTTTATCCCAGATATATTTGGGAGTTTAGAGGGCGGTAGAACCGCTTGGAAAACCAGACTGGAAGACAAGCAGCCAGGAAATGCTCCCAGCTTTCAGGGCAGGTTGGTGGGGAAGGGAACCGCAGAGCCCTGCTGAGCATGCTCAAACCCAGAGCTCTACCAGGCCGCAGAGGTTAAACCGCTGCTGCTCCTGCACTGGCTCCAGACCGATACTGAGCAGGGCTTCCTGGCTCCCGCAGAAGCAGAGAGTAAAAGCGAATGAGCTCCGTTTGTATTAACTCCTCAGTCACAATTCAGCCCAGGCAAACAGATTGATGGCAACAGGATCATATGCTTGTACCCTAGCTGCAGAGGAGGCTGCGGAAGTGTTTGGCTCGCTAGTTCCCAGCATGCAGTGGGTCTCTGCTCCCACCAGAGCTGCCTGCTGATGGAGTCCCCAAGGAGGGACACAAGGAGGCTGACGAGATGCAGTCGTGTGTCTGCTGGCTGCACGTCGGCACAGCATTTTCCTTTTGAAATTAAAACAAAAGGAGCAAGGCATTGGGCCCGGCAGAATGGCTCAGTGGTCTAAAGCGCCTGCTTGGGAAAGCTTGGGTGGCTTCAGGGACCTCAGGGCGGGCTCAGCCGGCCATAAAAATGAGTGAATAAAGAAGCAAAGGTTGTGAAACAATAAATAAATAAATAAATCTTTAAACAAAACAAAACAAAAGAAGCAAGGCACAATGGCCCACACTGCTGAGGCAGGAGGATCGATGTGAGTTTGAAGCCAGCGCGGGCTACACAGTTAGACACTGTCACAAAGAACAAAAGTCAAACTCAAAAGATTCAAGCTTCCTCCTAACAAAATGCAATTATTTTTCTATTCATTGAGCCCTTATTTTATGTCTAAGGGTAAAAGTCCATCCTGTTACCCTGATATTCTGGGACTTATGATTTAGAAATTAATGCAACCGTACTTAAAATGCAGCCTGTAAACAAGAAGGAGGAGAGGGGAGGCAAAGTGGAAAATTATCAAGTTATAGAAATACTAGGAGAGCAGCTCGAGAGAGAAAACTGGCGGCTGCTGGAGCCTCATATCTGTGGCTATCACCAGATCGTGGTGCACACCGAGACCTGCACCCGAGCTGCTGGCTCTGCTGGACAGGCTCTGAGCTGGGGTGAGCGGTGTTCACCTCAGCTGGACATGTGCTGGGAAATGGCTTTGCCAGTTTGCTGGATTGGTCGTTAATTCATTCATTAAACATGAATAAGCATTTATTTACATATTGTGTGTGTGTATGTGTGTGTGTGTGTGACAGGGTCCTATTGTGTGTGCCAGAGGCCTTGAACTCCCCATAGGAGCAGCCTCTTGAGCACCGGGGGTGTAGGCAAGGAAGTCTCCAGCTGTTTCCCAGAGCACTTTGAGGCTCACAGGACAACAGAAGAGTTGAACCCGCAGGATGGAGCTCTACCCGGCCTCGCCTCACGGCGCCCCTTCAGCCTCAATCCAGCTCCCCTTCCTGAACCCCCCCTCCCCCATCCTGCAGGGAGACTGCACTGCTCCTTGCACCCATCTCTGTACCACCCCAAACTTTGCATCACTCAGTTTTTCCTATCCCCCGAGGTTTGCCTTCTCCAGAATACAAAATATTTCCCTGGTTTTGCTTGTTTGCTTTGCGGGGGTCTCGCTATGTAGTCCAGGCTGGCTCTGAGCTCACTACGAAGCCTAAGAGCTGGCCTCAGAGTCAAGGCTACCCTCCTGCCTCCACCTCCCGAATGCTGGGACCTCAGGCATGCGCCACCAGGCCTGGGAGGGTGTCCTCTTTCTGACTGCTTTCTCTCACTTAGCAAATTTCACTTAAAAATGTCTCGCATGTTTTGATGGCTCATCAGAAATTGCTATTCCAAAGTTAAGATTTACCCAGACCATAACGCGCCCACCTCCTAAGCTTTCCAGTGTCTGCTACAAGCCTGAGGAGCCCTGCAGCCCGTGGGATGCTCTGCTGCTGCCTTCTAGTGAGTGGGCATGGCTGCCACATCATTATGGCTCCTCTGTCGTGGGACTCAGTGGTACTTGGAATCTCATGACGGCAGACAAGATGTGCTGGGAGCAGGGTCAGTAAACCTAAGAGTAGAGGCGTCTATGCTACTCAGGCTGGCCTTGAGCTCACTTTGTAGCCCAGGCTGGGCTGGAACTCTCCGCAATCCTCCTGCCTCAGCCGCCCACGTGCTAGGATGTCAGGCATCTGCCACCCCCACCCGGTGGCCAGAAGTCCCTGTATTCTCTCCCCAGCGTACATCACGTACACTTACTTGCTACCTCAGAGCCTACCCCACATCCTGTCAGCCCAGTATCACAAACCGCTGATTCTCAGCTGGTTCTCTAGCTAAGGTTTTAATACACTACCCAACACTCGAATAACAATGTTTGCCTCCTGAGGGCTGGGACGGTGGCGCCCGTTTGGGGAACACCATGATCGGTGAGGAACCTGCTCCTTCAGCAACCCGGAGTTCCCTTATGACTGTGCCATGTGGGCCATGGTCCTTGGGGGGTCTTCCCTCGGCTGTGGCCATGTGGTAGCTTCTGTACCCTGGCTCAGCCTTTGTCCCTTTGGTCCTCTGAGGTGGGGACCTTCCCACTCCTGAAGGCCTTGGTGCAGGTCGGATTGTCCCTACCTGCAAGTGGTCAGATGGGCAACTGGCTGAAGTCCTTTGGAGTGGCTTTGGTCTGCTGATAGAACATCAGGTTTTCTGGTTAAGTTTATTGGAACATTTGAAGTTGGCATAATGATCATTCACCTTCATGAGAATTTGTACCTGACCATGACGAGGCCTGTAGTTTTGACAATGACCAAGGATCAAATTGAGTTATTTCTGTAAAGGAAAGTTACATCTTGCTGAAGAAAAAAGTATTGATTCAGTCTTGAGTGAGTGAGTGAATGAATGAATGAATGAATGAATGAATGCTGGGATACAAAGGCCCTGGATTCAGTCTTCTGTACTAAAAAAAAATGAAGCCACATAAAAATAGAGACTAATCCTTATTTATGATTTATAGGGAACCCTGTTAATCACCCTGATGAAGACATGCCTCACTGACATCCACAGAAGGCGTGGCTGGCAAGTGAGGCGCTGTCACTGTGACACCCGGGGAGGTGGGGCCCAGGCTGGCTGGGTGGCTCGGAGGTCCTGAAAACCTCGCTCCCCTCTGTCTCTTTCCTCTCACCTCCTCCAGTACCCAGCCATTTCCCGGGTCCTCGCTTCACGATGGAGCAGCCTTGCCAGCCTCCAGCCCCCGACATCTGAGCTTGGCTCAGTTTCCAGAGCAGGAAGCTGGAGAAGGAGGAAGAAGGCCGTCCTGTTTCTTTAAAATCAGGAGTAGAGTCTCGGCCAGTTCTCAGCCTGTGGTCTCTGACATCTCAGAGGTCAGAAATAGACCCGAGATCTGCCTGTAAAACAAGCACATGTGAGGGGCCTGGCGGGATGGCTCCGTGGTCTAAAGTGCCTGCTTGGGAAAGCTTGGGCAGCTTCAGGGTCCGCGGTTCGATCCCCGGCACCACATGCTGCCCCAGCCCTGCCCTCGTGGCAGGCTGAGCCGGCCATAAAAATGAGCGAATAAACAAATAAAGGTTCTGAAACTAAATAAATACAATGAAAAAAATCTAAAAAAAAAAAAAAAAAACAAGCACGTGTGAGAGGAACTAGTGCTGTGAGGCTGGCTCAGGGCCGCAGGACTCATCATCTGAGTTCGTGGTCCTAGACACTAGCAGGGATCTCAGCAAGAGGAGGGAGAAAGGGCTGCGAGGGGACAGTGAGAGGGGCTGCTGTAGTGTGAGAGAGAGGTGGAGGGAAGGAGAGGAGGAGGGAGGGAGAGACAGAGAGAGAGGGGGAGAGAGACAGAGGGAGGGAAAGACAGAGAGACAGAGAGAATTTTTTTTTTGCAGTACTGGTGATTGAACACAGGGCCTTCACATTGAGCTACGTGCTTAGCCTCCCTCTCTCCTTCCCTCTCTCCTCCTCCTTCCCCCTCCCTCCTCCCCTCCCTCTTCCCTCCCTCCTCCCCTCCATCCTCCCCTCCCGCCTCCTCCCCACCTCTCCTCCCTCCTTCCCTC
>PVJA010024094.1:7164-32334 GCA_004027025.1 Myocastor coypus
CCCCCCCCCCCCCCCCCCCCCCCCCGCCCACTCTGTGCTGGCTAGAAAAGTAAGTCAAGAGCTAAAATCTCAATTGTTTTTCTTAAGATTTGGCTAAATTTCTGAAGAGCCTTAGACTAATTGCTTGAGGCTCCCACACGTTTTCCAGAATCATGTCCTTTAGGTAAATCAGATTTGACTTTAGATGCTGATCACATCTACAAAATATATTAAAAGCGACAACTATATTAGAATTTGATACTATAGCTAGCCACACCCACAGAGCAAAGTGGCTCACAATGCAGTTGAAAGCTAAATTAGTTACATTGTTCACTTTGTCTTGTCTATGTTCTCATTTTCTCATCAGTATCTACACTTTATGTTGTATATAACATTGTTTTAAATGCTTTATTCGGTACTATTTCCAAGTAAGCAAAGCAAATTTACTGGCTGACATAATAATCAGCAGCATAAGCATAAGGTCCTGAGTTTGATTCCTGGTACCAAAATGTAAACAAAGAAAAACAATGAGACATAGTGGGACACCACAGTTATTTGGTGCTTCATCAGTTAACTAATTTTAGAGGATCCAGTGAAGCTAGCCATGTTGTGCTTTTTCCCTCAGGGTTCTGTGCACCTTCAGTTCTCAGTGGCCCTTGCTGGCTCCTCAAAATGGAGTCAAAGTCGGAAGATTATGCACAGCAGGTTTATATGGTGAGCATCTAGGCTGAAGGGACTTAACAAGCTGAGTGTTCAACCTGGACTGCACCCAGTGACCTAAAGCAACTGAAGTTCCAGCTGCCTCCAAAGAACCATTTGTACTAAAAAATGCAATGTCTTTTATTTTGCCTTAAAATTAGCTGCTTTGTCCTTATAGATTTTTAAAATGGGTCTTCAATGATGAATAAATTTTAAGTTTTCACAATGGCAAGCAAAATATTAAAGATCAATAGTATAAGAGCAAACTGGGCCTGATGGTGCATGCCTGTAAGCTGACTACACTGGGAGGCTGGGGCAGGAGGATTGCAATTTCCAACTCAACTGGGCAGCTTCATGACTTAGCAAAATTCTGCCTGAAAGAAACAAAGAGAGAAAGAGAAAAAGAGTCAGAGGAGACAGCAGGAAGGGGTAAAGGAAAGAAAAGAGAAACAAAAGGAAGGTGTAAAGCTTGCTTTAAAAAAATAAAGCTTCTCTTCATTGTTCCAGAATTCTACTGTGCATATGTATTTGCATACCCATTTCTGCCTTTAATAATTTTAACTGTCGTGCTCTATTTAGGTATCCACTCATTATTATTTATTGAACTAGCACTGAGCAATATGCAGGATATTCAAGACTGCCCATCTCCCCTTCTTCTCTGTCCCTACTGATATCCTTACTTGCTCAGTATTATAGGATACCTATTTACTTTTTATTATCAAAACTGCTAACATTTAACCTACATTTGACAGCCAGAATTAGATCACTTCTTTATTATTAAGAGGATAAAACTAAGAAAAAACATTAAAGACAATATAGAATTTCAAAACAAGATGATAGGAAATAAACAATGGTCATTATATTGCTTACTTTTATTTTTGAAGTAGTTGTTCAGAATACCAGATATAGGCAAGCAAAACTGATGAAAAAAGACAACTAACAATTAACTATTGCTTATAAAAATACAATAAAAGTGAGGAGTACAATTATTTTCACTATCATATGTATAATCAATATTAATATATAATTATTAATTAATATATAATTAATGTAATATTTCTTCTGGGAAAATACTAAAAAGAAGAGTAGCTGGGTCAAATGGAACTTTTAATCCTAGATTGTTGAGGAATCTCCACACTGATTTCCATGGTGGTAGTACCAGTCTATACTCCCAATAACAGTGGAGAAGGAAGTTTCCTTTTGTCACACAACTTCACTAGCATTAATTATTGATTGATTTTTTGATAATAGACATTCTTTTGCGGATGAGATAGAATCTGTTTTATCTTAATTTGCATTTCTTGAATGATTCATGATGTTGAACACTTTTTCATATATTTATTTGCCACTTGTATTTCTTTATCTTCAGTGTGTATTCATCTCAGATGCCTAGTTTTGCATTGGGTCTTTCAATTCCGAGGGCCTGATTTTTTTTAATTGTATGGTCTAGATAGAAGTCCTTTGTCTGAAGGACAATTGAATAAAATTTTCCCAGTTAATGGGTTTTCTTTTTGCTCTGTTGGAGATTCCTTTTGATGTACAGAGTTTATAGGATGAAATCCCAGTTGTTAATTCTTTGAAGTATTTCCTGTGCAGTTTAGTTTTTATACATGGACTCTCTTCCTACCCCTATATCTTCAAGATTTCTATCTACTTTTTCTTCTAGTAGATTTAATGATTTTCTTTTAATATTTAAAACTTGGATCCATTTTCATTGTAGTTTAGTGCATAGTGAAAGGGATAACTTTAGTTTTAGTCTTCTGCAATTGGAAAGTCAATTTTTCCAGCAATATTTATTAAAGAAGGTATCTTTTATCTGGAGAATGAATTTGTCCCATTTGTCAAAGACAAGGTGACCAAGTGTGTTTACAGTTGTGTTGTCATTTTCTAATCTGTTCCACTGATTTCAGTTCTGTCTTTTTGACAGTACCAAAGCTACTATCACAGTAACCTTGCAGTATAATTTCAAGTCAGGGATTGAGATTTTGCCTTCTTTACCTTTGTTGTCCAGGATTGCTTTTGCTATCCAAGGTCTCTTTCGGTTGTAGATAAATTTTAAGAATGTTTGCTCTGAATCTGTGAGGTGTACTACTGATATTTTGATCAGGACTGCATGGAATCTGTTTAATCGTTTTGGAAGTATGGCCACTTTCACAATGTTGTCTCTTCCTATCCATGAGCAAGGAATATCTTTCCTTTAGTAAAATTCTCTTTGAATTCTTGTGTTTCATATGAGTATTAGTACTATGTAGCTTTGTGACTAATATCAAGGCCTTTCCAGTAATAGTCTGTACTTCCATATCTTCTTTGTATAGGAGATTCTTGGTCTGTATTTATCTCACAATCCTACTTTCCCAATTATTTGAGAATGGAGTGTTGGTTTCTTTTGGTTCTATCCCTAGTCTTTTCGGGTAGGGTTGTGGTGGGAGTTTCCAGAGTTTCTCAATATTGTTACACAAGGGAGACCAACCAATTAAAACATATAGTATAATTAACAATAAGAATAGTTTAGAAACTTACCAAATGTGGTAACTGCTGATTTTGTACTGTAGATCATAGGAGTAAAGCCTATAGCTATATAACAGAGTCAATCATAAATTAGGAGTTTATACGCAAAGTGTTTCCCCTAGTTAGAGTTGATTTACCCTGGGCTCCTCTGGACAAGTCTGTTGCCATGTTCCAGGTGCTTCCTCCATTGTCCTCCTGACCCACAGCATAGGAACATGAACCAGACCCCTGGTTTCCTCAAGACCAAGATTCCCAAAGCTTTCAAGGTTCACTGTGGCTCAGAATTTACCTTGTAGTGGTGACAGGTATGGGAGGCAAAGTCTCCCCATTCCTGAGCAGCTCATTAAAGCTCCCGAAGTTCAAGGCCTACATCTTTTACATTTAGTGTGTAAGTCAGTACTCCAACACTATAAAATTAATTATTTTATAATTATTTTTGTCTCATAAAAGTTTTCAGTCCAAGATCACCTCAGGCCTATGGTATCATAGCCCATTATGGTGGGAACACATAATAAACAAAAGCTGCTTGTCTCATGACCTGGAATGAAAAGAGAAGGAGGAAGAGGCTGGGGTCCCATAATGCACTTTGTAGGACAGTCCTAAGGACATCCCCCAAAGCCTCACTTCACCATAGGTGCACTGTGCTTGGGGACCATGCTTTAACACCTAGGCTTTTGGAGGATATGCAACACTTACTCTGTAGTTCATTCTGAGAACAGAGAGTCAATTGATTGTGTTAAATCCCTAACTATAGTTACTATCAACTACAATATTTAACTACATTGTACTACAGTTGAATGATGTAAGGATATTTGACTTAATGAGATTATACAATATAATATTCTCTTCAAAGCTAAGAGATAAACTAAGATTTCTCAACAGATACATCAGCAACATCATTTAGTGATTTTATTTTTTTACATCTGATGAGGTTCACTGTTTACCATATGCTTATCAAATGTATATTTAAAAATGACTGATTGGTAGGTAATTAATATGAATCTTTATATATTTAAAATATATTATTTTATGGCTTTTCTTCTTCTGGTTTCCAGGTGCTTAGCAGCCATAGTTTACAGTGCAGTTATGGCCAAGTCCAAGAACCATACCATGCACAACTTGTCCTGAAAATGGCATAGAAATGGCATCAAAAAACCTCGGTCACAAAGATATGAATCTCTGAAGGAAGTAGATCCCAAGTTCTTAGCAACATGCATTTTGCCCAGAAGCATAACACAAAGAGCTTCAAGAAGATGCAAGCAAACAATGCTGAGGCCATGAGTGCACGCACTGAGGCTATCAAGGCCCTCATCAAGCCCAAGGAGGTGAAGCCCAAGATCAGCCAAAAGGGAATAAACCGCAGGTTCGCTCGACTTGCCTGTATTGCACACCCCAAGCCTGGGAAGCATATCTGTGCCTGAATTTCCTCCAGCTTCTGCTCCAGCCAAGGTTCTTAAAGGTGCCCAGCCACTCATGAAAGCTTCACAGTAAAAGCCTCTGTATCTGCCCATGTAAAAACAAAAGGACTGGTGTGACCCCTGGAGTGCCATCTGTAGGGCGATAGTGTCCTTCTGTGCTCTTTGTATAAATAGTTCTGAGGCAGGAAAAAAATATTTATATTATGAAAAGAAAAAACAAAATTTCATAATCCAATCATAATACATATCTAAAAAGGTTTTATTTATCCTTCACAGTATGTCACTACATTTGTATTAGTTTGCTACTGGAATAAATAACCATAGTTTGGTTGCCTAAAACAACACAAATTAATTACCTCACAGAAGCCAATATGCATCTCACTAGAATAAAAACAATGTATAACAGACTCAATTTACTTTACTTCTTTGTTCATTCAGGTTGATAGAGGCACAGATACCTGTGCCTGTAGCATGGAAGTCTCCAGTTTTTAGCTAGTTGTAAAATAAGAGCTGTTTCATGTTCCAGCTGCATTCCCCTGCTAAGGAATTACCTCCAAATTCAGATTTGATGGACAGACTGCTCCCCGCTCACTTCTGTTGACCCTTCTTTGATATCTGTCTCTCCTCATAGCCAGGAAAGTTTCTCCTTCAAAACTGGAACCCAACTGATAATATATTTCCCCCCATTCTACCTTTTCTTTTTCTCCCTGTCTCTGTATCTCTGTCTCTGTTTCTGTCTCTGTCTCTCTTTCTGTCTAAAACCTTGGTATCTGTCCCATCTGTTATATGTATAGTCACATATTACAGTCACAGAATTTTGAGGATTAGGTAGTGAGCATCTTTAGGGTCTACTATTCCACTTAAGTTGAAAACATTTTCCTCTAAAATTTAACAGACACACTTCTTTCTTCTTTTACTCTCAATTATTATTAACTTTGAAATTTATACCAGTTAATTTTACTTCTCTGTTGGTAACTTATCTCTCTTACAGAATTAAGAGAATGTCTTTATGCTTTTATATGGACATCCAATACTCTAGGTTGTGGTTTTTCTTCAAATTGTCCTATTTGAACATTCAGAAGACCCTAAAAATATTAAAAAGTAAAAAAGATAAGAAAAATTTAAAGTTTATTGAAAGCAAGCATTAGGTTGGCCAGAGAGCTCTGTGGATTAAAGTGCCTGCTTTGGCAAACACAGGGGCCTGTGTTTGATCCCCGGTGTGCTCTGCTGGCAAAGCCCCAGGAGCACACTGAGCCAGTGATTAGACTGGATGTGGTGTCCGCAGTAACCCCAGCGCTTGGGAGGCTGAAAATAGGAGGATCACTATGAGTCTGCTTTGTGAAGTGAGACCCTGTAGACCCTGTACTAAATACATGAAGAGAAAGAAAGCATTAATATTGAATTTTTCCAATCTTGTATAACTATATTGATTATTATGATCAACAGATTTGATGATAAAATACATAATATACCAACCATTGTTAATATGCTATTCTTGTTTTGAAAATCTGTAAAATATGTATTGCTTTTTTTTACATATGTATTATTATATGTTACAGTATTTGTCTTTGTATATTTTTTACTCTTCAAAGTAAAATTGTATATATAGAGATAGATAGATAGATATAGATATAGATATAGATATAGATATAGATCTATTTTTAGGCCAGAAAAATGTTCTTCAGCTTTTTTGAATGAGTGGCCTGTACATTTTTCTTCTCTACTATTAGGTCCATGCTTAAGGCACATAGTAAATCTTTATATAAGAGAAGAACTGACAAAGTTTATGTATTAAGAAGAGAATAAATGACAGGAAGAAACCAGGAAAACCTGAGTGCTTCCCTGGAAGTTTGGGCAGAAGCAAAGAAAGGACATGTTACTTTGGGACACCAAGACAACAAGCAACAAGCTGGTCTGATGGAATTCTGTGCTCTACAGTTGCTCAATCCCTCCTGAATTATAGAACTCTACTTAACTTTGAAGCACTGTAGACATTCCTTAGGCCTGTTGAAAAGAGAATTTTGAGGGCTGCATAATATGATCACACTGCACCCCATAATCTGCTCCTTAGATTGCTATTTAGATTGTTAAGTTTATTACTATTTTATTGAAATGCTTGCTTCCTTTATAAAAGACACCTGTTTTTATGAGGCAGACACCAACTGTAAGGATTTCTGATCCTTTTTGCTCTCCATCTTTTTTTTTTTTTTTTTTTTTTTTGTCTTTTTGAGACAGGGTCTCACTATGCAGTTCAGGCTGGCCTTGAGCTTACTTTTGTAGCCCAGGCTGGTCTCGAGCTCGCACCAATCCTCCTGCCTCAGCCCCCCGAGTGCTGTCCATCTTTTCTTATCTTACTAATACCTTAGATTCTGAGGGATCTATAGTATGCTGTGTCAGCAAGATTTATGCAGAGAAGAAGGGAATAATTGAAACTTAGAGTCTATTTCCAGAAGACAGGAAAAATGTTTGGAGAGTTTTTGCCTAATTGAAAATTTTGGAAACTAAAGATTACAATTAAAAATATCCTTCTTGTGAGACTGCCTGACAAGCACAAGGTCCCAAGTTTAATCTTTGGGTACTGGATTAAAAAAAAAAAAAAAAACAGTAACAACAAAACCCCTTCTTTCAGGTGCCATCTGAGCATGGAAAATCACAGAAGCTCTACGTGACTGAGACCAGATAATGAGCTCTCAGAACTCTCTCCACAGGGCAGTGTCAGGCACTTCCCACCACCTCAATGAATGAGCATTTTTGCAACACAGGCCACAGATAAATACTTTTATCTAAAGTCAGTTTTCTTGTTCTGGTGAGTATAACAGCAAGGTAGGAAAAAATAAATAGAGCCTACTGTACAAACTAACATTGTAATGAAGATCTAAACTTGCTCATTATCCCTTGACACAGTAGTTAGGAGGTACAGAGGGGACGGACTATTGCTGTTCTTTTGCGAACACTGCAAGGAGAAGGAAGCAATTTGAATAAAATATCTGACAAATAAACTGTTGGGAATTTGTCAGAAGTGTGTAGCTAGTCTCCACAGGAAGTCTGTGAGGCGAGCTGAAGGCCTGTAATGATGAGGATGTCTTTGGCTGAGCTCGGGGTCCATCCAGCACTGGGGAATCTCCTCCGCAGAGCTCTGTTTGGCTGGCTGGGCAGCCCCACGTAGCTGCTGCTGACCTATCCAGGTCAGTCACAGGCTCAAGCCCATAAGAATTCAGCTAAGCTATTTACTGTGGGATTGATTTTCCTGTCTGACTCATACTAACCTTTGCACCCAGAGTTGGAGGCTTGCGTGATTTATGCTTTGACCAATTTTTTAATTTCAAATATATCTGTGTTCTATACTTACCACAAAGAATTCTATTTGGAAAAAGCCATTGTTTAGAAGTCCACCTTTATAAAGAACTATGAAATTAGCTTATTACTTTCAAGGTTATACTTTAAATCAAAAACAGTCCATTGATCAAATAAGTTGCTTCATTATTTAGAATCTTATAGGCCATATGTATGTTAAAAGCTTATTTAATTGTTATTGTTAAGTAAAAATATAAAGATTTGGGTAAAAATGTTCGTGGAAACATTTAAATTGAGTTAAAATGTCTTATGATTTAATGTGAAAAGTTCAAAGGTTTCCATATTTGAACTGTCCATAAGTAGGGCTGGCCAAGGAGCTCAGTGGGTTAAAAGGTAGGACTAAATTATTTGCATTATTTCATTCTAAACTATGTATGTTTGTGCACAATTTTTCTTTAGCATAGTATCTGTAAGGTGGCTTCAATGTACCACCAAAATAAAAAAGCATAAGTTTTGCAGATTTTGCAAAACTACCTGCTCCCTGGGGCACACTGAGATGGCAATTGAAACAGCATGGTGGCACGTGCCTGTCATCCTAGGTCTTGGGAAACTGTAAACAGGCCAATCACTATGAGCCAGATCTAGTAGTGAGACCCTGAACACCCTCTAGGCCCTTCTCTAAAATACAATAAATAAATAAACTGTCCATAAGAAATTTCAGCTGATAAGGAGGGAAGGTTATCACATTCTATATAGTAAAATGAATGTACTTTCTGTTTGAATGATCAGATTGGGTTTGTTCTTAAGGAACAGTTATTCCATTGTTATTAACATTGTTATTCCCTAACAAGACCTTTTAATCAGTCTTGTTATGAGATACATGTCCTGAAGTTTAAGTTCTGAATACGCATGGAGCTGGGGTCTCTGTCGTGGGTCCCACACTTTCAGTGTCACAAGCTCTCATCATTGCTGTGCACAGTAGCACTTGGGGAGAAATACAAAGAAAATCCCTTCCTTTTCATTTATAGCAGGGGCTTATGAGGCCACTGTGTCACATATGTTTCCAATTAATCTCCTGCTAGGCTATCTGATTGAATTATACAATTACTGAAATGTTTTGAAGGCTTAAGTAATTTGTGGCATAGCCATAGGTTAAACACTGCTGAACCATCACACTTCTAATATACATTTAACATAAACAAATCATTTCACAGACACAGGCATGGCTAATAGGGTGCCCTTACAGGAAGGCAGAGGCCTTCATCTTATTTTGTCCTTACACCCAAAACACTATAGTGCTTATTTTTAATATAAAAAATAAGGTACCAAGGGGAAATTTCCATTTATTACAGTAGAGACAAACAATCTGAATAATTCAGGCTATGTATACAGAGAACAAAGTGAGGTTCATATTTTATAAATATTCATGATTAATGTGGGTAAGCAGTCTAGATAATTCAGAAACTACATTCCCCCTGCATGGTTCAGTTTGATAGGCTAGGGAGAATCAAATTACCAGATAATTATGACATCTTTACTTCACTACTAAGTACAGAACCACAGAGGAGAAACACCTAAGTTCAGCCTAACTCAGACCTTTATTGCAATTTGATGATGTAACATTATATGGTCTCAGGCAAAAAGGAGACTATGCACAGATTCCAAACTTCTGCTGTACATTTTAGATATGATATCACTCTTTCCCCTTCTTATTCTCACGCTCGTGGGAGCTGGCACGTAGGCCTTAGCACCCTGTTATTTCATTCTGTTAGGTGAGTCTAGTACCTTCAGAAACTCTCACTCAGAAGGCAGTGGCTCCTCCAATCCAAGGAAATGAGAGACTTCCTTTGAAAGGACATTCTGAAAGAAGAGTTGTTTTATAATTATCAACCTGGCAGGGAAGGAAATAATAGAGGGACAGATGTCCATAAAATTTTTAAAATTTCTCTCTTTCTAGCTACCTTTATTGCTAGAGAGTATTTCTTACTAATTCTTTCTAAATAGAATTAACAATCGGTCATACAGAGAAGGGATCATTAAAAAACAATAGGTTCAGAACTTTCTACAGAAAGGGTAAGTGGCTTAGCCACATTTCTGTTGTTGCTGAGGCAAAATACTTGGCACCCACTGTTAAAGAAGGAAAGGTTGATTTAGCTCATAGACAGTAGAGGTTTCAGTCTACAGTCAAGGCAGGGTGGCTTGGCAGACAGACTTCACAGGGGAGAAAGTTAGTGGTAGCAGAAGACAGCAAGACCACAAGAATGACCCAGCTCTTTGCAGTCCATGAATATCCCATCCAGGTTGCTTAGTTAGGGTGGGTTGTACTCACACCCTTGATCCTAGTACCTCAGTCCTTGCATTGCAGCAGGAACCAGTTCCAACATCTACACACTGGATCCTCCCACCTCTGAAAAGGCCCCACCTATGACTGCATGAGGCTTTAGGGCAATATTGAGACACAAGGCACAACAGTCAGGGTAATGACCATTGTTCCAAGTCCAAGTCTTGAATTACATCTTCAGCATATCAATGGACAGTCCTCTCAGGTGGAAAACATGGCTTTTCATTGAGCCTGCTAGTCTACAATGATTTCTTCTGGAGTCTTTCAAGTTTCACAAGTCTCTCACATTTGCCAAAGCAGGAAAAAAATGAACTGGGAAGGTTGATAATTTAGAGGATCAGAGCCACCCATCTGTGGAAACACACAGCTGCTATCAATGCAGGGACAGCACCAGTCTTCTTTCTGTTGGTTTTCACAGTGGGGTGGGGGAACTCTGCTGTTTTTTATGAGAGCAAATTAGCTGAGCCTTTAAAGCCCGTTTCTTTGCTAGTTTAGGCTTCACTCTTCAGCAGTGACTAGACTAAAGCTTCCTAGTAGATTTATAAGAATCTGTTTCATTTCTACAAAGTTCAGAGGTTTTTGTTTAAAGATGATAGTGAGAGGGGAATATGAGGGCGAAGGCTAAGAGGCAAACAGTAAACTCAACTACCTGGAAGACACCGTTAACTCTTTGTTTATAAGTCTGTTTCCAATTGTGGAAAGTTCTGGAGGACAAGACCATGTCTCTGTGGTAATCATCACATCTAGAATAGGCAAGTGAAACACTACCACTCTCTACTCAGTGGTCCTCTCATTATTTGTCTTCTCTGTTGCTCTCCAAGGGCAAAGGAGTTGGTTGTGTGTTTGTCTGAGTTTATAACATAAATTGGGCCATGTTGATCAGCAGATGGGACACTGATCATCAACTTCTTTAGGATAAGAAGCAAAGTAGACCATCGCTGGACATTAGTAGAACTGTTGGGAGCTACCCGGAGTCAGAGATAAATGTTTCAAATGATAATTGGCAGCACATTTCTTCACTGAATACAGATCTCTGTTCAGGTACATGAATCACTGTCTGAAATATGTCGAGTATGCATGTGCTATTATCACATAAAAAGACAAACTGTAAGTGTTATTCTTTAATTCTTGAATTTGTTACAAATACACATAAGGGAGCCAGAAATAAATTACTAAAGTTTTATATCATTAATGAAAATGGTTACCAAGAGCCTTTTCATCTGTTCATTTATTCCTGGATACTCTGGTATTTGTGCTACGCAGAGCTGAAAGGCCCCCACACTCCCAAATGCTTTATGATGACATCAAGCCGAAGCTTCTTGTTACTCCCAGATGGAACAGGCTCCATGGGGGCAGGGGGGCCCAGACACACTGTGCCTGCATTTAAAAGGAGTTCGTACGCTCGTACAGCTTAGTGCTGCACTATCACTCTCCAGAAATTGTTGTAATTCAACTTGCTAGTATTTTGTGGTAGATTCCTGCATTCATATCCAGTAAGCATACAGACCTGTAGTTTTCTTTTCATGAAGAGTTCTTTGCTGGCTTTGGTGTTGGGGCAACGATGGCCTTCTAAAATGAATTTGGAAATATTCCCTTATCTTTAATTTTGTAAGAAGGTTTGATAAGTATATCAGTTCTCCATTATAGGTTTGGTACAGATGAGCTGCCGTGAAGCCATCAGATGTTTAGCATTTTTCACAGAGAATTTTTGCTATTAATTCAGATTCCTTCCTTACTGTTAGTGTGCTCAGGTTTTCTCAGCCATGCGTTGCTCAGCACCTCTCCATTTTTCAAATTTTTCCAGTAAGTTGTTGGTAGTAGTTTCATGATTCTTTGTGTTTTCGTGTTGTCAGTTATAATTTATTCTTTATAATCTGCAATTTTTGAGTTTTTATTCTCTTTTGTTTATCTAGGCAAAGGTTTGTCTCTTCTTAAATAACTTTTCTCCCTGCCACTTTTTTGAATAATAAATTGGTGCCTTAGCAACCTCTAGTGGTGACCAATGAGGTATCTTTTTTGATACAATTATAAACTTGGGGAATTTAAAGCTAAGTGATAGTGTGTCCATTGTAGACATTATTATCTTCAATGCTCTGATCACTCTTCTGTTGTTGGTGGGAGCCTCTCAAGTCAGCTCTTTCTCCTCTTTGACAAGTCTGTAAAACTAAAAGATATCCCTCTATTTCTGACATAACAAAATATTCAGATTCATCTTATATCTTTTTTTTTTTTTTTCCTAGTCCTGGAATTTTGTGTTTCTTGAAAAAATCTCTCGATACCCTTAGGGAAAGTTATCATTATAGACCTTCATCTGTTCTTCCTTTTGACCTGTTTGCCCCAATGATAGTGGAACTGACTTAGTGCCCTTTGTGCATTAAAGTATTAGTCCATTCTTCATTACTCCTATGAAATACCCAAGACTGAGTGATTCTGTTAAGAAAACAATTTTGTTTTATTTCACAATCCTGGAGGTTCAGTGGCAAGTTACCACATCGGGTGATGGGCTGCTTGCCGATAGACATCTGAGCTGGTATAGAACATCACAAGGCAAGAGAAACAGGCACTTGTTCATGTGTGTCTTCTGATCTCTCCCTCTTATTACAAAGTTACTATTAGAAAATCTTACGGACTCCAACCTAACAGCCATATCTGCTCACCTATCAAAGGCTCAACCTCTAAACACTATTCAGATTAAATTTCTGATCACTCAGTAATCCACACTGATAATTGCATTCCAACACATGATCGCTTGGGGGGAACTCACTACATCTAAACTCTAGCAGCAAATATGGCATTAGGATCATCTTATGGTCATTCTAGGCACAGGATCAGAAGACCAACCTCATTTGTCTTTTAGCAAGATATGATAGGTTATGTAGCAGTAACCTATTCTGATATCTTAGAGGCTTGATGAACTGGTAGCTTATTTCTGGCTAATGATACAAATCCATTGTGGGTTGAAGATTCCCATGATCTCTCAGCATGTAGGCATGTACCTTTGTATTTTCCTGCACCCTTTAAAACACAGATATCCTCACTTATCTATATGGAGGAAGGGGTACTTGGTCACTGAAAATTTAATACTTTAACCCTGAAGGGGTACAGGTCAGTTCATCTCACAATCTAGTATGTTATGATATGACTTCAGATAAATAAAAAGTGATCAGAATGCTCAATTTTCTTATAAACTTAGAAGAGGAAAACTGAATAAAGACAAACATTAGATGCATTGTAGAAAAGTTAATTTAAGCTGAGTTTACACAATAGGACCATCAGAGAGCCATAAATCTAGGCAAAGTACGCAAAATAATCTCTGTAGAAACTGAAAGATCTCAGTTGTCTGACTATAAACAAAAAATTATTGGCATGTAGATGTGCCATTTTAGGTCAATCCTCTAAGTTAATTGCACGACATTTTTACTTGCAAACTAATGCATTAATTAACAATAATATTTAATTATTGACATTCAGCCACTTTTTAAGGAAAATGAAACCTATGTATAACATAGCTAACAAAGCAGATATAGGTTGAGTATATCTTATCTGAAATGCTGAGGAAGAGTTTTGGTAGTTGTATGTCTTGGGAGTTTTCAACATTTGTATGACATAATGAAATATACCAGATATTGATTTAAACATAAATATGGAATACACTGGTGATTCATGTATACCATAAGGAAAGTTTATGTAACATTTTAGTGCACTTATATATTTTAGCTACAACACATCACATGAGCCCAGGTGTGGAATTTTCTTCTTACAACACGTTGGTATTCAAAAGGTTTCACATTTTGGAAAACTAACCTCAGGTTTTGGGACTAGGGAGCATGAACATGTAGACAAATGCTCCTTGTGAATGAGTGAGAATGAAAACTTCAAAGCTTCATCCTTCTCCATCTCAACACCATTCAGTGGTTCTTGAGGCAGTGCCAATAAAAAACAGATTTCTCCAACATCATGACTGATGATTCTTGACTTCTTGATTCTCCACCCTTAAAAGCAGTCAGTAGTGTGCCTCTGTGACATATTTAAAAACTTCATTTAGAAAAATGTCAAATCACTATTACATAAAGATGAAGAGCACAATATAGACAATTCGTTTTGTAAGTGAAGAGATAATTTCAATAGTAGCTTCTGAGACCATTTTGACTCATGATTATTTTCACTATAATAATCCAATATCAGGGATGGTAAAATAGCTTAGTTGATTAAGTTCCTGCTTAGGCAAACACGGGGACTGCAATTCAATCTCCAGCCCTACATGTTGTACTGGGCAAGCTGAGCCAGCCACTGAGTGTGGACATGGTGGCGCATGCCTGTAATCACAGTGCTGGGAAGCTGTAAACATGAGGATCACTATGAATCTGAGCTGCACAGTGAAACCCTGTACCAAATACATAAAAAAAAAATTGTAAGTAGTAAGAAATTAAAATGTGAAATAAATCAGTTGCTTCTTTCAGGACACCAGCAGAAATCATAAGTATAATTATTACATAAATATATATATATATATATATACATATATATATATATATGAAGACAACAATATGCAATGTATTAATTATTTCAATTGTCCTACTAACCTGTTTTGAAACTGTTTCATTACTATTTTATCTTTTTCCTTATTAAAATGAAAAAGAAGAAATTGGGAGTACAATTGAACATACATACCTAAATATATCTTTTTTTATTCTTTTTTCTCATTCCAATTTTCCTTTCCATTGAATAAACTCTTTCCCTTTCTCAGTAAAAAATAAATAACTAAATAAAATGTAAGTGCCTTGGATAGAGAAAAAAAATATATATATACACATAAATATAGGTTTTTCCCTTTCTTTCTTTTGATCTTTTCCTCATCCAAATCTTCCTTCCCATTGAATAGATCCTTTCTCTTTCACAGTATCTATTGTACCTTTTAGATTTTATTTACTCCTTCAGATTCTCACAGTATTGAGACTATATGATGATTGCACATGCAGATCTGATTTATTTCATTTTTATTTGTCATTTTTTATGGGTTTTTTTTTTTTTCTGACCTTTGGTGTAAAGCTTTGATTGAATTCTTACCTTAGCACCAGATCTGGATCTATCAAATTCAAACTCATCCAGGTGGGTGTGACTTTGGTCTGGCTGCTACACTCCACTTCTTCCTGCTGCAGCCGTCGGAGGTGAACCTGCTCTGGCACTCTGGCAAGATGTTATGCTCCTGGATCAGCTGGGTGGTTCTTTCCTCCGTATAGCATTTTGTAGAACTTCTGCACAGAATTCTACCAAAGGGCTCCACACCAAACATACCAGGTCTGAACTCTGTTGGATGAGAGTCCAGTGGGCCCTAGGCCATCTCACTCATGCTGAGCCTGGACTCTGGATTGAATGAGAATCCTGTGGGCCCGGGCTGTCTCACTCACATGCTGGTCTTGGACTCTGTGTTTAATGAGGGTCCATTAAGCCGAAGGTCATCTCACATGCTGGGCCTGGGTTCTCAGCTGAAACCTTTAATTTTTTATATGTTCTAGATAAAAGTCCTTTGTCTGAGGGATAGCAATAATTTTTCCCAATTAATGTGTTTCATTTTTACTCTGTTGGTGATTGCTTTTTTTATTTTTTAATTTAATATTTTATTGTTTAAATTTAACAATGGTTACATTACATATTTTCATCATCAGATCAATTTAGATACATATAGCTATATAAGATTGATCAAACAATTAAACATTTACCCTTCTAAATCAAAATTACTTTTTTTTCCCCCTTTCTTTTCTTTGAAAGTTGACATATTGCATATTGTCCTCACAATCGTTCTACAGAGTACAGTGTGTGGGCATGAGCCACCTCCCTATTGATGTTGCTTAGGAAAAAAAAAAAAAAGGAAAAGAATATATTTCTCTTTGGACTAAGAGGAAGCAGATACATACACAGTCAAATGTTCTGCAATTGCAGTGGGCCACCAGTGAAGCTTGTGATGTTGGAGGCTATTGAATCTAAGCCTCCTATTGCTCATCTCACCAGTCTAGCTCTGCGTTTCATGCATTGTAATTAAGCATTTTTTTTCTTGCTGGGTGGTCAAGAGCAAGTCGAAGCAAGACCTGTATAACAAAACATTCTTTTTTTTTTTTTTTTGTATCTTCCAGGGTCAAATCCCCTCAGGATTAAGTTTGGGACCATAGACAGTATTTTGTAGAACTGTTGCTAGTGTCAGCCTTCAGGACGAGTCACGGCCATTGCTTGGCCATTTTGCTTTCTGTAAAAGCCTGAGAGAATGTTTTCCTCTGGGTGACTCTCCTTAGAAGCACTATCGTTCATTCACCCCTTTCCTCTCAGGTCCCATAATCTCCTTGACCAGAAAATTTGGGACAACTCTGAGTTATAGGATATTACAGCACAGGTTCTCTTATATCCTGGGTCCTTATTGACCTTGAAGGGCTAGGGCCAAAATATTGCTATCCTTATAGCCCTTCTTTTTCTCCAATTTTTGGTCTGTTAACTTATATTCTTAACCCTCCAGCAGAAAAGCTTTGTGATACTATTACTCTATAACATAGGTAATTGAGCTTATCATCACTGGCTTTTTGAGTATCAAATATCTTTGACTTAGCTTGGAAATGATATTTTCTGACCATCATTGATATTCAAATAACTTTCCATACAATATGATATAAGCAGTTACACAATTTTGACATTGGAAATTCAAGGAAATACAAAATTGTAGCCCAGTCTCTTATTTTCAAGTACTACTCTTGAGAGAGAGGATGACAGTAACTGAGTTTACACCAGGAGCAGTACATATCAAAAAGACAAGAGTGACATGTATTCCAAACATAGTTTTAGCGTTACATTGTGCTATAATCAATATGCTGAACCTTTTGAAGGTTCTTGAGACCAATATCTGATTCATCCAGTGTACATAAGTGTATGGTTTTGCTATTGATATGTTTTCTCCTTTATCTGCTTCCAGTCACTTTGTTGTTTAATCCATAACACATTCAGCTGTGTTATGCCCTTAAGTTCTTGTTTTCTTCTTTAAAGTTCTTATATTAGGGAGACTATACGATATTTACACATATAGGTCTGGTTTATTTCACTAATGAGTATATGTTCAACATACATCCATTTATATATGAAGTACTCTGTTGGTGATTGCTTTTGACATGTAGAAACTTTTTAAAATGTTGAAAACCCAAATGCTAATTCTGTGAAGTATTTCCTGTGCAGTTCTGTTTTTGCTGATAAGCTCTCTACTTTCCCCAATATTTTAAAGATTTCTACCTACTTTTCTGCTCCAGAATATTTCATGTTTTAGTTTTAATATTTAAATCATTGATCTATTTTGACTATAGTTTTATGTACACTTATAGATATTAGTCTAATTTTAGCCTTTGGCACGTGGAAACGCAGTCTTTGCAGCACCATTTATTAAAAAGGATATCTTTTTTCCAGTGAACATGGTTGAACCCTTTGTCATAAATAACATGACTGAGGGGTGAGTTTCAGTTGTGTCTGCATCTTTTGATGTTTCATTGATCCTTGGGTTTGTCTTTAGCCAGTACCATGCTGATTTTATCACAGAAGCCTTGTAATATAGTTTCAAGTCAGGGATTGTGATGCCTCCTACCTTGTTTTCATTGCCTATGGTTGCTTTTGCTATTCTATGCTGGTTCCAGATAAATTTTAGGAATGTTTTCTCTAGATCTGTTGGTTATATTAATGGTATTTAAATCAGAATTGCATTGATCTGCACAACAATTTGGGGAATGTGCCCATTTTTCACAATGTTGGATTTTTTATTCAGGAGTGTCTGCTACTTTTCACTCATTGCTGAGACCACTACCTGACACTCAGAATGAAGGAAGGAAAGGTTTATTCAGCTCACAGTTAATAGTAGTGTCAGTCCATACTTTTCTGGCTCCAAGGCAGAAGATAGCAATTCATGGCTGCAGAAAACCCCAGAGAACAAAGGAGCAGCAGTTGTGGCATCTGTCAAGCCATTTTCCCTTCCTTCCATATGCATTGCGAAGACTGGAGCTCCACAATGAAGATCAGAGTTCCTCCACAGTAGTGTGTCTGCCAAGATCAAGCTCCTCCAAAATGGCATGGCTGTGAAGTGGTGAAGCAAAGATCAGAACTCCTCCAGGAAAACGGGGCACAGAAGCCTTTCTCAGCTCCTTTATATGCCCTTTTTGTGCTGAGTTACTCTAGGGTAGGCACTCTTCCTCATAGGGTGAGGCCCACATGCCCCAGGGTGAGGAATCGCCAGGCTGATCCAGTCAAGCTTCCAATATCTCAAGTTGACACAAGCATCAACCACCACAAGGAGCAAGGAATGTCTCTCCATTTTCTGGAGTGAGATGAAATCTCAGCATTGTTTCAATTTGCATCTCTTGAATGTTCGTTGATGTTGAACATTTTTTTCAGAACACTATAATTTTAGATAGATATGTATAGATCTATATGGATCTTTTACTTCCTTTGTGAGATTGATTCCTAAGCATTTTATTTTGGTGGTGTTATTATGAAAGATGTGGTTTCCCTTATTTCTCTCTTACTGTGTTCATTGTTTATATGTGTCAGTACTATTGATTTTTGAGTGTTGACTTTGTATCCTGCTTTCACACAGCAGAAGATATCACCATCAGAGTAAAACAAACATGCAGAGTAAAAAAAAAAAAATTATTCAGTTGTTCTTTATACTAAAAAAAATCTAGAACATACAAATAAGCCTAATAAATGAGGCATTCTAAACATAAAAACCCAATCCTAAACTAGACATCTGAAATGAATAGCTGCTCCTCAGAAAATTAAGTGAAAAAAGAAAAAAAAAAAAGAAATAGGAAGATGTTCAACATTAATGAGGATTCCATAGCTGCAAATCAAAACAATGCTGAGATTCTATCTCACTCCAGAAAGACTATCAACAAGAAATAGACCAATAACAAATTCTGGAGAAACTGAAGGGGGAAAATGAACCCTTCTACACTGTTGCTGGGAGTATAGGATGGTTCAACCACTGAGGTAACCATGTGGCCATTTCCCAGAAAGCTAGGACTAGAGGTTCCATTCCATCCCATTAAATCCCTTCTTAGGATCCTCGCAAAAGAATCAAAAGCATCATACCACAGCAATACATGCACACTTATGTTTATAGCGATGCAGTTTGTAATAACTAAATCTTAGAAACAACCCCAATATCCATCAACTGATGAAGATAAAAATGTGTGGTTTTTATATAGAGTGGAATGCTATTCAGCCACAAAGAAGGAAAACATAAGAAATTTATAGCCAAGTGGATAGACCTTCAGAATATACTCTTCAGTTAAATTAATTAAGTACATTAGTTAGATATGTGTAAATGTTACACTTCTCTCTGGTGTGAGAAAATGCAAGCTGAGTAAGAACCAAAATGTATAATAGATATTGTGAAATGGGAAAAGATATATGGAAATGGGAATTGGAGAATGGCTGAGGGAGTGAAAATAAGAAAAGAGGGATGACATGGAAACAAAGCTTTACAAACAAGGAAAGGAAGAGAGACTGGAGAAAGAGGCTGGGAATGACAAAAAGGAAGTAATAAATTATATCATGTACAGGTATTTGTTCCCTAAGATTAATGTTATCATTATGGATTTCTAAATCACACCAATAAACTTAATATATAAAAAATATAATCTGCAAGGGCAAATATTCTCAGGTATTCAGAGGAAGGTATTTGTGCCAGAATGGAAGTTCATCAAAGAGAGCCAATTTAATTATCTGTACTTTTCTCACTCCTGCAAGCAAGAGGTGATGATGAATCTTCAACTTCCCAGAGTTCTATCTACTTAGAAAAATACAATTATACAAAGCTGGCGTGATGTTTTTTCATAAGAAATTGTGATAAGGAAGTCTTGTAAACTGTGCACCTCATATACAGTGATGTTCTCTAAGCCATGGGAATAATCCAGAGTGTTTGGCCAGGTTTATTCTGGTTCTTTTGAGGTAAACTTAAGAATAAGGCTCTATACAACAAATGTGCTACTCACTCCAATTTTAACAGTTATTTCCCGTGAAAAGAATGAGGTAAAGAGACACAAACAGGGGAAATATTAAATATATTTTTAGTCTCTAATATTTTGCAAGTTCTTCAAGGGCAACACAAATTGATTTTAGAGTTTGACAATGCATATTTAATATAATTGTTTCTTATTTTGCACTGTTTTCATTACTAAAAATGAAATGACAGAAGAAATTCTGACCCTCAGTCTAACACTTGGCGCATAGTTATGCAACAATGTGCTGGGGTTGTATCTCATGTATTGAGGGCTTGGTCCCCAAGGCAGCATTGTGGTGCTTTGAGGAGATGATTTTGTCTGGAGGGCTGTGACTTCATGGGTGGATTTGCCAGCGTCTTAGTTACTCTTATGTCATTGCTGGGACAAATACCTGACACTCAACTGTAGGGAAGGAAAGGTGTACTTAGCTCACAGTTACTGGAAGTTTCATAGTTTAAGGCAATCTGAATTACATCGCAAGACCTAGAGATAATGGACTGCCATGTCTAGGATGATCCAGTCCATACCTTCAAGAGAGGCCAGTAGGCCTTGGGCGGGCAGGGGAGGTACATATTGTCAGTTTAATGGTTTATGCCTCTCTGACCAGGCCCCTCAAGCCTGGCCCTGGTCCTTTGGCCCTCCCCATTGAGCCACACGCTTGATAACCCCATGATTTACATGAGACTTTAGGGAAACAACTAGATACAAACCATAGCAGCCAGTTTATTGATTCATGTCTGAATGAATTCCTGGGAGGGGCTTTGTTATAAACGAAGCTCTCACACTTGGTTTCCTCCCAACCTTTAGGTGAGCAGCTTTCTCTCCCACATGTTCTTAACTGTGCAGTGTAGCCTCACCACAGGACTCCAGCAATGGCACATTGCAACTATGGACTAAAACTTCTGAAACTGTCAGCCAAAATAAACACTTCCTAAATTGACTACGTAGGGAAGTTTGTTCTTCACAGCAATGGATAGCTGACTAATACCATTGATTATAGGTTATTTTTTGTTGTTGTTGTTGTTATTATTATTATTACCATCCCATGTCCTTGTAGTTATAGCATGCTTACAGTACATAATTGGGCAGTTTTGGGGATCAAACACTGTGCCTTTGAAATTCCTTGATCTTATGAGCTCATGATACATGGCAAATATGCTGGTAATATTTATCCAGAGCCACAGTCAGTGCTTACATGCTGCCCATCCTGTTTTCTTGAAACCCACAGCACTTCTGTGTAAGACACAACTAGGGACAGCAGCAACAGTTCTGGAGAAAGAAAGTGTAAGTCAGTGTCTCTTTCTCTTTCCTTATTCCCAAGGAAACGTGATAAAACATGTGATAAGTACAAATTTTTTTTTTTTGGCCTGCAAATGTCCTTCCCACCAAGAATAATACAAATATACAATTTGTCAGCTCTATCTAACAACTGCACTTGTATGGTTCGACTAGGAGATACTTGCACAATTGTGTCACCTTCAGGATGTTAGATTCTTGGAAACTAAGTGGGTTTTCTAAAATTAAATTGTTCTCAGATTTTCTAAATCTTTGTCTTTTGTTTTAAGGCTTTCTCTTCTGAGTGGGTAATCCTCTCAAACTTTCTACAGAAAATTTACAAAAGTTCTAGTATTGTGGAGGTATTGTTTTTCTAAATTGTTCTTCATTGCCAAATTCATATCAATTTATTTTTTAATTCCAAATTTAATTTTCATGCTGTAATACTTCAGATTTTATTTTTCTTTTGTTAAATTTTAAGACACTAGTCTTGGTCGGACAAGATAGCTCAGCAGACTAAGCACCTGCTTAGGCAAGCACAGGGACCAGGATTTGATCCAAGGCACTCCAGCCCCACCAGCAGGAAAACTGATCCGGTCAGCACACCTGTAATCCCAGAGCTGAGGAGGCTGATAATAGGAGAGTCACTACAAGTGTAAGCTGCATAGTGAGACTCTGTATCAAATACATTAAAAAATAGAAAAAATAGAAAAAAAATTGTAGTCTTGTTCAATACAGTAGCTACCACAATCTTATTCACCATATAAACACTTCTATAGAGCTACATTATCACACTTAAATGAATGAGTTTTACATTTTTACAGCTCTTCAAAGGACAAAAATAAAATTCTGCTGAATTATTAAATCTTTTGTCATAATGCTTTAAAATTCTCTGTGTTTCTATTTACCAGACATTTTTAATTGAAGCTGTTTCTAAGAAAATGGATCCCTTATGAAGAAAACATTGAATTCTCCTTTTATCTATACATTAAACAGCTTATGCATTTTTTATTCCTTTAATTTTAGATGCCAATATTTTACCTCTTGGGTATTTTCTGTGTAGAAGATTCATAACAAGAACAATGCTTATTCTGCAATTCTCTATATAAAGGTGAGTACTGAAAATGATTACATGCTAATGATCAAAGTTTAATGTAAGCTGTATAGTACAAAGTGGATAGTGATATATCCTGGCAGCAAAAGCATGGCCAAGGCAATCTAGATGATAGGATCAGAACACAAAATGGTTCATATTACCTTTTGAGCACTGTAATGAAATACCAGACACAGGCTGCTTATGAAGTAGGGAGGCTTACGTGACTCACAGTGATGCAGATTCAAAGCATAAGATCAGGCAGTGTCATGGCTGTGGCCTCTGGTGAGGACTGTAGAGAGTAGTACATCATGCTTGGATCCCATGTGGGAGCAGTGGGTTACATTTAGAACTTGGGCAGGCAGAAGGAAAGAATGCATGAAGAGTCCCACAATCCTTTTTGAAGAGGTGATTCTCAATCACCTAGACTTTCCATAAGGTCCCACCTACTGTTTTTAAGTGTAACTCTATCAAGACTTATTCCTGATTTATTCTTTCATATTATCAATGCCCTGAAACACTGATTAGCATAAAATATACAAATATCATAGAGTAGGAAGTCTTTTTAATAATTCTTGACAAGATTAATAAGCAATGGGCCATCTCCAGGGTCAACATAGCAATTAAGGTTTGAATAAAATATTTCTTAAAGCAAGTTAACACAAGAAGAATTATCACTTTTAAGAATGTGAGTTAATCATTCCATTAAACATTTCATAAAATATAGATTCTTTGATAATTTATAAAATTCCATAGCATGCATTAAATTTCTAAAGCTCTGAATACCCAAGAAATACCTCTATCCTGAAAGCTTATTTTTCTCCATTTTTCGTGTTTGACTGAAAATAATAAGCATTTACTATCTCAGTTTCATTACTCTAGAATTTGGGCACAGCTGAGCTGAATCCTTTGCTTCAGAATTTTTCCTAAGGCTGCATTCAAGATGTTGGCCAATCTCATCTGACGATTTGGTTGAAGATGAATCTAATTCCAAACCTATCCCACTCTTTTTATTTTTATTGGTTATATAGACTACTGGGCTTCATTTTGACAGATTTGTAGGTGCACAGAACATACTTCAGGCATTTTCACACACACCCCTTCTGGCCTCTCTCTTTGTCCCTCTGTCCTTTTTCTTTTCCCATCGTCATGTAAAACTTTGTTATTTGATGCTGTTCCACCTGTTGATTGTAGCTATTATATTCTGTGCTGTTGGAGTTGTATTCAGAAAGTCTTTAGGGTTCCACCTCTTAAACACTGGTACTACTTCCTAATACTGTCATCCTGGAAGCCAAGCTTTCAATATGTGGACTCTTGAAGGAATAATTGCAGACCACACCCAAGCATAGCAGTATGTAACTCTGACAAAGCAACGGATGATGTATATAATAATAGTGTTGGACTTCTTAATATTGAAAACCCTATTTTCTAGTCCAATGTAGAGAACTCAGCCATCAGACTTTCTCACTGAATTCATTGATTGAGACATATCATTCTATGGTTCTTTCATATGGTTTTTATATTATTGATTCAGTAGAAAGTCAAATAGAAATCACCTGAAGCCAAGTTGAAATATTTTTTCTGTCCTTGATATCAGAGTAGAATTCATGGCATAGCCTAGCTCATGTGTACAGTGTAGCATTATAGAAAATAATTTTAATAATTCCTTCATTCCTATACATGTAGAAGATTGGAACAAAATTATCACCATGTGAAGTAAATTAGCTTTCCTGGTGTATACTTTCCTAGATATGGCTGAGACCAGAATCTATGACATTGTCACCTTAACAGTACTCATACTGTGTTTCAGATAATTTTATAATTTCCTTTTAAGTGGAAGATGTGATCTTTTTTTTTTCAATTTTTTTTTATTGTTTAAATTTAACAATGGTTATATTACATATTTTCATCATCAGATCAGTTTAGATTAATACATGTAGGTATATAAGATTGATCAAACAATTTAACATTAACCTTTCTAAATCCACATTACTTTTTTTTTTCTTTTCCCCTTTCTTTTCTTTGAAAGTTGACATATTGCGTATTGTCCTCACAGTCATTCTACAGAGTACAGTGTGTGGGCATGACCCACCTCCCTATTGATGTTGCTTAAGAAAAAAATAAATAAATAAAAGGAAAAGAATATACTTCTCTTTGGACTAAGAGGAAGCAGATACATACACAGTCAAAGGTTTTGTAATTGCAGTGGGCCACCAGTGAAGCTTGTGATGTTGGAGGCTATTGAATCTAATCCTCCTAAAGCTCGTCTCACCAATCTAGCTCTGCGTTTCATGCATTGTAATTAAGCATTTTTTTTTCTTGCTGGGTGGTCAAGGGCAAGTCGAAGCAAGACCTGTATAACAAAACATTCTTTTTTTTTTTTTTTTTGTATCTTCCAGGGTCAAAACCCCTCAGGATTAAGTTTGAGACCATAGACAGTACTTTGTAGAACTGTTGTTAGTGTCAGCCTTCGGGACGAGTCACGGCCATTGCTTGGCCATTTTGCTTTCTGTGAAAGCCTGAATGTTTTTCTCTGGG
>PVJA010024095.1:0-32194 GCA_004027025.1 Myocastor coypus
CGTAGATTTACAGCAAACATGAGATACAGCTCCATTTTGGACTGGAAACAAATGCTTAAAGAGTGCTCTCTTTGATATTGCCCATTTTACTGCTGCTGCCGCTGTCACAGTACACAAGCTTATCAGGTGATATGAGAAAAGACATGGGAGAAACAGCCTTTAAAATCTGCTTCTAGGCACCAATTTTTATTCCACTAGGCCGCCATCTTGCCTGTGAACGTTTTTCTTTTAGTCATTCATTCTTACTCCTTTTATAATCATTTTCACCTAGTAGAGATAATTTTTGCAGATTGTGCCACTTTACTCTTAAATTAATTCATTCTTTTTGAGGGAATAATTCTCATAGTATGGCCAAGCACTTAGAAATCAGCAGGCTCCTCACTTCACACTCATCAGCTTGTTCCTTGATTCTGACCCCTAGCTAGAGTGCCCTCCCTTCTAGACTGTGGAAGAGAAGTGTAGCATGTGAAAGCCTCACTGTGAAAAGCCTGATATGTCCTGCAAATGTGATGGTATGTTTATGATTTATAACATTTTTACTATATGTTAGGATTGCTGGTGCATTTGGCCATAAAGGAAGGCTTATTCAGCAAGATAGGCTTCTTACTTGAGTTATTGTTCTAGATTGATTGCAGGATAAATGTCTGTTACCTACATGAATGTACATCTTTTGGCCTATTTATCTAAAAACATGATGCCACCTGTTGAACAAGAGTAGATATGTGAATTGTACTAATTTCGCTCATTCATTCATTCATTCATTCATTCAAGATGAGGTATGGACTCAGACTCCTGAGCTAAGATTCCTATCTCAGGCTATTAAGTAGCCAGGACTGCAGGTGTGATCTAACATACCTAGCAGGTTTACAGTACTATTTTAAACTGTTAAGTACCTGAAAAAAATCTGGTGGAAATAAATTCACAAACTTATGCAGGTTATTAGTAAAAGTGCTAAATAAATCTCATTAAACATAGTTATACATATTTCCCTTTCTAGAAATTTTCTGTGAACTGTTATAAATTATACAAAATATTTAAATATATATACAAACATACAAATCACTGATATTTCAATTTCCTTTAATTTTTAAAGAAAATTGAAAAATAGTAAAAATAATTAGAAATGGTATAGGATTTCACTAAACAAGATAATAGGAATCAACAGTGGTTATTCTTTGCTTATTGTTGTCTTCAAATTAATTGTTTCGATTGCCAAATATATGCATGCACAATTGGCAAAAAAAAAAAAAAAAAAAAAGTGTTAGGAAAACAACTTTAAAAAGGAGAGAGAAAAAAATTAACATGAACTGTTCCTTTCAGTAGATCAGCAGAAATCAGTAGTTCAGTTATCCAAGCTATTCTACATACATACATAATTTTTTTTTCTTTTTTCCTTTTGTCCTTTTTCTCATCGTACTTGTTCCTTGTCTTTGAACAGATTCTTTTTTTTTCACGTATCTGTTGTACCTTTCAGATTTCATTTGCTCTTTTAGGTTCTTACACTCGTGAGACAATATAATGTTTATACATGTGGTCTGATTTATTTCATTTATGAGTATGGTCTCTAGTTGCATCCATTTACCTATAAATCCTTGAGTTTATCTTTTTTTTTTTTTTTAATGACTGAGTAATGCTCCCAAAATATCACATCTTTTTTTGTCTGTTCCTCAGTTGATGGTCATTTGAGTTATTGTCAAGATATAGCTATGAGAAATTGTTCTACAATAAACATGGGTGCATATATATCTAGTATAATGTTTTCAGTTTTTCTGGGAAAATACCCAAGAGGGCAATAGCTGGGTTGAATGGGAACTCAAATCCTAGTTTTTTTGAGAGATCTTCACACTGATTTCCATGGTGTTTTTATCAGTCTACACTGCCACCAACAGTAGAGAAGTTTTCCTTTATCCCCACAACCTCTCAAGCATTTGTTATTGGTTGACTTCTTGATGATAGCCATTCTTTCTGCGGTGTGACAGAATCTCAGTCATGATTTAATTTGTGTTTCTCAAATGACCAGGGATGTTGAACTTTTTTTCGTATGTTTGTCGTTTGTGTCTTTTCATCTAAGGAATGTATATACATCTCAGATGTCCATCTTTTGATTGGCTAACTTTCACAATGTGGTTCTTCTTACCTAGGAGCAAGGAATATCTTTCCATTGTCTGAAATCTTCTTTGACCTTGTGTTTTAGAGTACACTAATTTTCCAGGATATAGCTATTTTACTTCCTTCACTAGATTGATTCCTAAGTATTTCATTTCTTTGGAAGTTATTCTGTAAGGCATGATTTCCTTAATCTGTCTCAGTGTTTTTTGTTGTGTATAGAAATCCTATTGATTTTTCAGTATTTACTTTGTATGCTTCTATACTACTGAATTTGGCTATTAAATCTACAAGACTCTTCATCAGGTTTTTGGGGTCTTCTATGTAGAGTATCTTGTCATCTGTGAATAATGTGCTCATTATTTGATTTGATTTTATTGTTTTGCAGAACCAGGGATCAAACTCAGGACCTTGTACTTGCCAGGCAGACATTTGTGCCCCTGAGCTATCTCCCCAGCCCTTGCACTCATCATTTTAGATTGGCACAATGTTGTAACCATACTGAAAAATCACTTATGCTTTGGCCAATCAAAACCAAACTGGAATCTGTCTTGGTAGAGCTTTCTTTCTTTTCTTTTTCCTTTCCCTTTTCCTTCTTTAACTTTTGTTCCCCTGGTATGTAGAATTAAATCCAGGAATATACTTGGTACATTTTGACTGGAAAGCCTATACATTATCCTGCAAGGTCAAATTCTTTTGGAAAATAGATAGGAACTGTATATACAGGATTCTAAAATCGAGCATCTAGGCATTGTTTTGGTCTCTAAGTAGGATTGTGGAGAAAAAAAAAAAAAAAAAAAAAAAAACCTGCAAACTTTGGGTGTGTCAAAAATAATTTCTCTTAAAATAAATTTTCTGCTGAGGAGATAGCTCAGTAAACTAAGGGCCTGCCCTGAGTTCAATCCCTGGTACTGGGAAAAAAATGCTCTTAAAATTTTGTGCACAATCATAATGCAACATTTAGGCCAACCACCCTAATAACAATAATAACAGTAATAACAGTCTTACTGAAGATGCCTTGCTTCTTCCTCTCAAGAACTTTTACCGCTTGCCCCCAGGATATATAGAACTCCCTGTCAAGTAAGAAGTTAATGTACTAGAGCTAGTACAGTAGCAAGCTTTCCAGTTTTCCTCTGAGTTTCTAAGAAGTTCCTTGAAAGCTTTTAACCTAAACTTTGAGCTCACTTAGGAAGAGTTGGACAGTCACTGACTGGCATTTGCTGAGCTCCTCCCTGACCTTCTCTCATTTTCTTCAAGCAAATTATTTATCTTACTTGGCAGAACTGGTAATTTTTGAATTTCAGAATATTGGGTTGTGTTAAATTCTCATGCCAGGCACTGAGATGGCTGAAGTCTCCCTTGTTATCCGTCTGTGTCCTACAACCCACCAAGCTTAGTTCTTGCTTGAGCAGAGAGGGAGGGGTTGCCATCACATGCCCCAGCTAGGTTGGCACAGGAGAGGCCCAAAGCTTTGCACATGTATGGACTCATCTGGCCCCAGCAAGCCCTTTGCAGCCTTGTCATCACAGAGAGCATTCTGCCCCATTTCCAAAGTGCGACATCAGTGAACCAAAAAATGATGCCTTAGATTTATCGATAGTGCCCATTTCTACACAGCAGTTAGGTTCTTGTGATGCTGGTGTTAATTTTAAATTACATTAATAGTGATCTAATGCCCCCTTTATAAGGGAGTCTGTGTAACACAGCTCCAGCATGGGAGCAGTGGGCATGGCACTCAGTGGCAGTATCATGTGTATAATCATTTGCATTCTTAATGTTCCAGAACTCTGGGGTTATTAGTAAGACGCTTGGAGAAAGGTGGTAAAGCTGAACAAGAAAACCTTTTTCACGAGAATGACTGCATTGTAAGAATTAATCATGACGATCTTCGGAACAGAAGATTTGAACAGTAAGTGTGTGGGCCTGGCATGTGCAGGACAGCCCACCAGGTGTCCCTTCCTGGGCTGTGATCTTGGTGTACTAGAGAGAAGCATTTGCTGCCACTGTCTGGCTTTTAAAATTTTAGGCCAGCTGAAGGCTAATTACTAATGATTTCCCTCAGTCTATATTTCAGAGTGCCCTCAAGCTGATGGAACTCTCTGGAAAACACAGCAGGTTTGGGGAGGGGGCTCAGGCTGCTGCTTTCTAGTCTTTTAGAGAATGCACCAGAGTGTTCTTTATATTTGGTTTCAACCCACATTTCCAAGGTCATCACATATGTTTCTGTATGAGTAAGCAGGGTTTCTACCCACATTCCCAAAGTCATCACATATGTTTCTGTATGAGTAAGCAGAAGCCCCTTTGAGCCATGATATTGTCTTGCTAAGATCTTCTTTATGCTAACTCAAGCCCTTATTCAATTAAAAAGGGAACAATATATCAGCCATTGTCTATCAGATCGGCCAGGTATGAGTGGAACTTAGAGTACAGGCAAGGAGGTACTGGGGAAGCAGCACAAGATGGAGAGCTGCGCTCTGGTGGTCTTAGGGTGGCTCTGGGACCCCATCACTGCAGATGGCCAGAATCCTGAGGGCCTAATCAATGTGCCTCCCCGCTCCACTCCCTGCCTTGTATGCAGGCTCCTCGGGGAGAACCTGGGGCTTTGCCAGTGCTCCCACTAAGCTGCTTTCCTCTCCTTTTGCATTTGCAGGGATGGGTATTCTTGAGATTTTTGCAAACACAGACTTCAGGGAATTTTGCTGATAAATGTATAGTTTTCTAAGTATGATTATAAAGACTTTCACTTGTCTGAAAACTCACATGGCCCATTTTCAAGGAAAAATTACAGCTCTAGCAGCCTATGTTGGCAAGTATTATAGAGAAGGCTGTGATATCTTTTTTTTTTTTTTTTTTTTTTTTTTTTTTTTTGGGTGCAGTACTAGGGATTGAACTCAGAAGCCAGGCAGGCACTTATTCTGCCGAGCTATCTCCCTGGCCCCTTGTGTTTGATTTATATTAAAATGAAAGTTGGAATATCCCCATTGTACTTAAAACTGCTGCTTTCTGATTTGGTTGAGAACACAGTATTTTATCTATAGTGGTAGATAGCTTTGCCATTTTCATTTAGGGGATGAATATTTGAAGAAGTTGCTCTGCTTATGCCAGAAATTACAAACTTGATTAATAAATAGGTTATTGGAATTATGGTTTTCAGTTTCAGCAGTCTGTCAGTTCTTATTGCTTAATTAGTATACTTAATTAAACTCATAATATCTGCTAGTCTGCCAGTCTTAATTTGCTAATCTTCCATTCTTTCTCAAACCCAGAGCACAACATATGTTTCGCCTTGCCATGCGTGAACCCATCATTTGGTTCCATGTGGTTCCGGCTGCAAATAAAGAGCAGTACGAACAACTATCCCAAAGTGAGAAGAACAACTACTATCCGCGCTGCTTCAGTCCCGAAAGCCAGTACCTGGACAACAGGAGCATGACCAGCACCAGGCCCCACGCGCTGCCTCGAGCGTCCACCCTGAACCCCCCACCTGAACAGATGGGTGCTCACCCGAGACTACCTCACAGCACGCACCCCTCGGCAAAGCCACCTGCAGCCCCTGGCCCACACGGAGTATTTAGCCCAAGTGCAAGCAGTGGTTATAACAGCAAAAAAGTGGGCAAAAGGCTCAATATCCAGCTTAAGAAAGGTATGACCTGGCTCTTTTTTGCCTGATGGAATTGCTTTAAAAAGTCAACCAACTAACCAAAAGTACTTCGCCCTTTTGATTGGCTTTGAGTTTTGGTTTTTTTGCAATGCTGACCTACAGGGCAAGTGCTTTGCCACTGAGGTGCACTCCCAACCTAGTGCCTTGAGTTTTTCAACTGACAAACTGATACAAAGACTTAAAAAAAAGACTGCATTCTAAAAAGATACTTGCTTCAAATTGTATTTTTATGCTTTCCAGATGATTTTTGTATATATAAATGGTAAAAGTTCACAGAATAAGACTTGATGACTTAAGTTTATGAAAAGGTAGCAGTTACTCAGTTACTGTTCATGTGTGTGTGTGTGTGTGTGTGTGTAAACAACTGGGGCTTGTATCCATGGGCATTCTATTAAACTGTACCCCAGCCCTTTTTCTCAAATACTGGTTTGAGACAAAGTCTAAGTTGCTCAGGTTGGACTCAAACTTGTGATCCTCCTGCCTCAGCCTTCCAAGTAGCTGGAATTAAAAGTATGGGCTATCACAACCACAAATAAAATTTTTGATAATGAGTAAAGATAATTTTAGAACATTACTACCCAAACAAAATAACAATGAAGATGTTGACCAGTTGATTGATTGATGACTGATAGATTAATTGATTGAAATAGGGTCTTGCTATGTAACTCATGCTGGCCTTGAACTACTACATAGCCCATGCAGGCTTCAAACTCTTGAAGTCCATGTGGCCCAACTTCCCGGGTGCTGGGATTCTAGACGTGCACCATTGTGTCTGGCAGAACAGTGGGGATTTGACCATTTTGTTTGACTCTTTTACTATCCATACACAACTTTCAGGGAGGACTGGAGCCCTTGCCCCACTCGGCTGCTGACCATGGCCATGACTATGGCTACCCCATGAGGCTGTCAGAAGTCCACAGCAGGTGCTGAGAAGCAGCTTTCTCTGTCTCCCACTTTTCCACAATCACACATTAGTTCTCCTGGGAGGGGATAAGACCAGTGGGTACGAATGCCAATCTTCGATGCTCCATCAGGATGGAATCTGCATGTCTTCACCCTATCAGGTGGCTCGCTTGGCTGCTTCTGTAGTGCAGGGTGGACCTCTGGACTCACTGTCTTCCAGCTGCCCTCTATTGAGCACCGAGATGGACAGGTTCTTCTGCACCCATGAAGTTAAGGGTTCTTTTTTTTTGTGTGTGCCTGGAATCAAACTCAGGACCTTATGCTTGCCAGGCAGGTTCTATGACACTGAGCTATATGCCCAGCTCAAGCCAAGCATTTTGAAGTTTTCAAAATACTCCTTTTGAAATAATGCCATTATGAAAATATTCTTATGAGCTCACCTAGCTTCTAGGGTTGGGTGGAAATTAATGCAGAGGGCGATTTCCTTACATCCCACGGCTGTTGGCTGCAGATTGGCCCCAAACCATCTTCCCCAGCCTCATGCTGACACTCCCTGTCCTTCCTGCCATTTGGGGTGGCCTTTAAGGTTGTAAGCTCTGTAACTGCTGTTTCCTTTCTAAATCATCATCTTGCATGAATTTCAGATGTGCTGCAGGTTTCTATATTTTGGTTACTACTCACAACCTGCCAGGTTCTTGTCTGACACACGCAAGTGCTGACAGCTACCTGTGCCTTTTTCAACATGAGGCTGGCCACAGAGACTGCCTTAGTGCTGTTCCCAAATGGGCTTCTTCCTCATTCTCTGCTCACAGGACAGCACCTAGTTGTGAAACAGAAACTTTCTAGGGTCACAAATAGTGATCCATAAATAAATAAATAAATAAATAAATAAATAAATAAATAAATAAATAAATAAATTCTGTTTTGAATCCCTCAGTAAAGGCACAATAATTTCCTTGGCCATTGCTATAATGATGTTAATTTATAAATATTGCTTTTCTTTTGAACTAATAGAGGAATATGTAGTTATAATTTTGCACAATAATTGTATCTAACAAAGTGTGATAATATGTGAGCTTTTTCAATGAAGTAAAATTTTATTTGCCATTAAAGGAATGTTTTTGTTGAGTGTTGGAATTAGTAGTTTTGCTTTAGTAGCATCTAGATCTGTGGAATTGCATTTACACAAAGTAGTTTAGAAAAGCTACTCAATAGAAGAAAAGTAGAAGTGATGATTTTAAATACTTTCTTGACCTTACTCTAGTGTAGAATCCTAGAATTCTATCTTGATAGTGACTGACTAGTTGTGACAGTGTTTAACCTAAAATACACTCAGCCTAGGCCATGACTGATAGTTTCAAATACATTATAAAAATGTAAGTTATGTTTACAATAAATAACTGTGTAGAACAATGCTGATTCCCTTTGATTAGCTGTTTTATTAATGGGCATATGAGCACTGGACAAGATTTCCCTGTAGTTAGCAGTCCTATTTTTACCAGTTATTGGTACATTCTCAATTTTTTAATGAAATACATTGAAACAGTGGATGCCACTAATAAACTTTAAATGTAGTTCAGAGTGAACAAATGTGTTTTGAAAGATAGCCATTATTTAAAAACTGTGGCCAACTCTTAGTACTAATAAAAGAAACCTTCAGGATAATGACTATGGCATGGCATGGACCCACATCCATGACTATGGCGAAGTGGAATAGCCCTCATGTACTGGCTTCCATAATTAAGATTTTTCAATATTTATTGCCGTCTTGGCGCTCTGAAATACCCTGCTCTTTTGTAGAAATTAGCTTTTTAATAAAGTCAGAGGAGAAGGTCAGTGATCTGTTTCAGTCAGTGCAAAATGTTTTGTTGGCTCTGCTAAATGAAAATTGATATCTATTTATCTTCCTTTTAAAGGTCATTGCCTGAACTTTTAGCTTACAGATTTAGGGGTTATTGCTGATATTTTAATAGTATTGAGGTTCATATAACAGTCAGTCTTTGCAGTTCATACAAATTAATATTGCAAAAGGAGAACAATTTAGAATTCTTTCTTAATAAATGTTATTGCAAGTCATTAGAGTTTTGTGAAAGCACAGAGACATATGGAAACGTCCCAGCAGAGCAATTAGGAAAATTTCATATAGACAATATGCCATTCAGGTCTTCAACACAGAATTCAAAGCCATCAGCAGTCCGGGCACATTCAAGCAACTTCAGACTAGAAATAAATGGACGTTTTGTTTGAACTTGAGAATATTTACGGTCAGTTTTGTTATAGGTATAATGGAGTGTTCATCTCTGCTTTGTCTGTCTTTGCGAATCTCATTTATATTTGCGGCTCTTTGTTCGCTTATTCATTATATCTTTCACTATGGCTTCATATCATGGTCTGTGTCCAGTTAGTATGCTCTTTTTCTAGAGCTTTCATCTTTCCACATCTCTCTATTCTTCCCATAATGAGTATCTCCCTTCTATTATTTTAACAGAAATGGAATGTGATATCTTAAGAAGTAATTTTTTTAAAGCTGAGGTAGAAATTGCTCATTATTAGAAGTGTTATAAAAATTCTCTGATTCATTAGAAATTTGTCATTATCTCTACATCTATTCCTTGGCACATTTTGGTTTATTGCATGTTGGATTTAGTGACGTGTGACCCCCCTTTTACACTGTATTGAGCATATAGGATTGCTTGTCAAGAAAGCTGCCAAAGAACTGAGAATTAAAATTATAGAAATCAAGCGAGTAATTTATAAATGCCTCATTAATTCTAGTACCTTTAAACATAATAGAGTGACCCTGAGCTTTGGTAGCTATGATCTGAGATGGATCCTCCACTGAGCAGTTTGCCTTCTTTGTCACTGTGTGGATGGGTAGCTGGCTGTACATGCTAAGGTTTAGGTTGAGGAGCAGAGGCTTGTACAGGAAATTAGGGTCTGCAACGTGGTTAGAAACCTTTCTCATCTCTGAACCTTTTCCTCCTCCTACCTCTGTCCCTCAGATCTAGAGATCATTGTCATGCAAACAGAATTTGATACTTGAGGTACATGGGTTTTATAGCAGTTTTTTTTTCTTCCTTTTTCATGTAGACTAATGAATCTCATTTAATACTCAAAATTAAAGTTGACTTGCAAACTTTTAGTAAGTGCATTTGTATAATAACCTGTATTGGTTTGCTTTATGTTTGAAGTTTCCATTCTTCTTGGAATAATGACTTCTGATAGGTAAATTACTTAAACATCTCGTGATTTAATCAACTTTTAAAAAATGTGTTATGTGCTGGGTGTGGCAGCATAGCCCTGTAGCCCCAGCAATTAGGAGGCCAAGGCAAGAGGATCATATGAGGCTGACCTGAATTATGTGGCTAGAACTTGTCTTAAAAAACCACCCACCCACTCGCCCCCAACCCGGAGTGTGCATGCATACACACGCACACACACACACACACACACACGCACGCACGCACACACACACACACACACACACACACACACAAAACTGTTATTACAACTTTTAAAGTAGTAAAAGAATATGGGTGATTGTGAAATTTACAAAATGTCAAATTGAGGCAGAAAGTGATATTTACATGTGATAATGACAAGTGTGCAAAATTTGAGACATCTAATTTTATTTCCTTATGTTTTTCGTTACATAATTAGGTACGGAAGGCTTGGGGTTCAGCATTACTTCCAGAGATGTGACAATTGGAGGCTCAGCTCCAATTTATGTGAAGAACATCCTCCCACGAGGCGCGGCCATCCAGGATGGCCGGCTGAAGGCCGGAGACAGACTCATTGAGGTGAGGGCCCCTATACCTCCAGGGTACCCCAGTTCCTCAAATGGTCTGTTTTTAGGGGTCAGGATTTTAGCTATGTTCATAGTATGGGAAATTAAAGTGTGCATTTTAGCAGAAGTATGCATCACAAAATAATGTTTCTTTTCTAGTTTGTTTTATCACATTCATGAGAAATTACCTTTTCAGCTGGGTTACTTTTAAATTTTAGCTACCCAGACATTGGGTAATAATTTTGATAAGGTAATAGTTTTGTCATTATGTAAGACCGTATCTGTGAAGTTATATTTCTAGATGGCTTTATACTAATGTTTGGCAACACAGAAATGTTATCGACCTTGTTATCAGAACAAAGACAAATGCAGTCAATAAAAACAGCACTTCTTGAAGGAAGGAACAAGAAAAGTTTCAAATGACAGTACAGAGAACACATTGAGACATTAGAAAAAAGAGAATAGAATTTTTGAAGATTTCCTTTTAGTACTTCATGATTTTCAGTTTTTTGGTTTTTGAAGCCATCTTAGAAACATACACCAAGGTAGAAAGATTTATATACAGGGGAACAAAAAGAGAGAGACATTGAGAAAGAATACAATTAGCTGTTTTCCCTAGTGTTTTCTTTATAAACAGTCTGCTTTCTCTCCCTTCCCCCTCTGCCTCTTTCTCTATCTCTCCTCTTTTCCTCTATCCCTCACTGTCTCCCACCTACCCTGTTCCTCCCTACTTCCCTCTCTCCCTCCTCCCTGCCTGCCCTCTCTCCTTCCTTCTCTCCTTCCTACTCTTCCATGTGTGTTGCTAAGTACTCCATCTCTGTCAGTGAGCTCCCATCCTAGTACTACCTAAAACAGCCAAAACATAGAATAAGTGAACAAAGCTACTCACTTTGAAACCACTGAGGTTCTGTGCATTTGACATTTTAGATGTATTTGTAACTTCCAAGTGCCCTGGTTACTCATTGTAGCTTCTGGTTTATTGATGAACACTGAAAGCTTTATTGCTTTCAAGCTTACATCCAAGTATCTGTCTATAAGTTATTTTTTGGGTTGTTTGTCCAGCCACAACTTAGTGCTCTGGCTCATGACAGAATCCAGCCAGAAAGGAGCCATGTCCCATGGCAGTTATGGTCAGTTTTATGCCAAATATCTTTTCTGCTGTTTTCATGGTGAGACAGCTGAAAAAGTTTTCTGGTTTCAGGTGAATGGAGTAGACTTGGCTGGCAAATCCCAGGAGGAAGTGGTTTCCCTGCTGAGGAGCACCAAGATGGAGGGGACCGTGAGCCTTCTGGTCTTTCGCCAGGAAGATGCTGCCTTTCACCCAAGGGAGCTGGTGTGTAACTTAGAGCACATGAGGGATTTCCAATGTGTATGGCCCAGGGATTGTTAGCTTCATGGAGAATGCGTATGGAGAAAAGTTCCTGAGAGTTTCTCTATTGTGCGTTTCTTTCTAACTCGACCCTTTTGTCTCTGCTGCTCTCTGCTCCAGACATGAATGCTTACAGTGGTGAGCATAGAGGGGTTTAAACTTCAGATTGTAGGGATACTTTCTAGGATGTCACATGCTCATCACTGTGGACTCTTGGAGGCACACACAGAGTGCAAGACATCAGTTACTTCACGACTGACACTGCACAGGCTGTCGGGAAGCCATGCCCTAAAGATGGCACACAACACATTTTCATGTTTTCTTAGTGGGTATGGTGAAGCCAAATAAAGATGCTTGCTTACTGTTGCATGAAAGGAGTCCATTTCAAAACTCCTTACTGTTGAACATAGAGAGACGTAGGTGTCAAGAAGCCTCTGGCTTTAAACCCCAACATAGGTAATGTCGTTTAGAATGACGTAAACAGAATGAGAGATTATTTCTTTGCATCTTACCTACTTCACTTCCCATGCTTGCACTAGTGAGTCTGTTAGGAGCATTTGTATGACATCAGTGTACAGGAAACATGTGCATTAAGTTTAGATCATTCTGAGTGTTTTCCTGAAATAAATGGTAAGTCCCATTTATTTACAAAAATGGCATAGTTGGAATCACCTTCATCTTTTTATGTGGTCAGAAGGTAGAGTGGGTTATAATAAAAGTGAGTCTTTGAATATTTCCAAACAGATTCTACTTGAGTCATGTTAGAATATCTGACCTTTCTTTTGGCCACCTTTTTACATTATCTAGGCAACAGTTCACTGGTACCAACCAAACGAAGTGGGAAGGCCTTTGGGGTGCAGTTCCAAGTGAGTCCTCCACACCAAATTCTCCTAGGGGGTGTCCGCAATTATTGATGTGCCATGTTGGCAAAATTTTTCTTTTGTTCCAAATAAAATATTTACACAAGTTAGATATATTTATATAAATGCTCATTTTAAACTAAAGATAAACTTCTAGCCACAAACATGTTACCCCTTAGTCACACACAAATCTAAAGCTATGTCATTTTGTGAAAATTTCAGACTGCCATAGGGTTGAAAAGTGAACACTTGTGTTTTAGGCTTGATTTTGAATGCATTATGAAACTTCTTTATATTTAAGAAATGTTTAATGCATTATTTCTCAATTTAGATTCAGTTTTCCATTTCCCCCCACTGCCATCCAATTTTGTGCTTAAAATGCCACCTGATCCTAAATCTGGAGATGTCTCTATTAAATTGTAAATGAGCACTTACCCAAATAACAGCTCCGCTTTCCCAGTGATTTGATGAGGCTCTGATTCTTCCTGGGCGCCTGGGTGCGATGGTTGGGGCTGGGTTGCCAGCAGGCTCGCTTGTTCCACTCAGGCAGCCGTCCCTGGCCACTGCCAGCTCAGAGCAAGCACAAGGTTACGCAGGTTCTTCTGCCCCAGTTTTGATCTTTGTGGCTTCTGTTTTCCCTGTCTGCTGCCTCCTTTCATTTTTTTTCCTTTTCTTTTTCTTGGTTATCTAATTTATTGCTCATGAGCTTCTCATTAAGGAGTGAGCCAGTGCGCCATCAGTCTGTTTTACAGGATGCAGCTGCTTTTCAAGATTTAAAAGCAAAATCCCAACAACTTAAGCTAAAGGGGGCATTCAAGAATGGTCTTCAAGTCCAGTTAGAACTCTTTCTCTATTGGGGGTGTTGTTGTATCAGTTCCATGGGTCTTAATCTAGATATTTTTTTTATCAGTCTGTGTCTTTTTGAAAGAAATCAACTTATATACCAACCTTGTAAAGTACTTATAGAGTATGGACAACATACCACATTTATTCCCCGTATAATATTTTAAAATCTAAAAACCGTGGTCAGACTGTGGTTCAGATTGGTTATTATCTTTTGAGCTGTCAAATGACTCTATACAAGAAAAGTGCAATTTGGCTGGGGAAAGTGAAGATCAAATCAGCAGCGGTGTCATGATTAGGAAAGTAGTTGGGTGAGATTTGTTCTCCTCTAAGTAAGCTCATGACATATTGTGAATGAGCAGATACTAACTGATATCTTGAGAAACGTCTGGAAGCCTGTGCACAATTACCACACTTGGCAATGACATCCACAAGACATTTCTGTCCTCATAGACCCGCCCTCATCTACTTTGTGGCTTTTAAGCACCAAGAACCATTTCCTTTGAAACAAAACGTGTGTCCCTGTATGTTGTAGATGGCTTTGGTCAGTCTGTATTTATACTTTTCTTCAATTCTTCTAGAATGCAGAGCCAAGCCAGATGCAGATTCCAAAAGAAACGGTAAGAGCTTTGTCTTTTGCAGGATGCAGAGTTGCTGAAAAGATAAATGAAACTAACTTCTTACTAACTAAATATGAAGTTAACATGTCCTGCCTTTTTCTAGAGTGACCTTATTTTTAAAATACTTATCACTACCCTGAATGAAGTGTATTTTGTTATTATTTTTGGTCAGACATTTATAACAAAGGCACATTAGAATAAATTACTGTTAAGTTGTATAAGGAACCAAAGCTTGGTAAGGTTAGTATTTTGTCACAAAGGCAACATGTTTCATGGGTTGTAAAATGCCATATGTTGCTGTAAAATGGGAAAACCTGGCTTGAAAAAAACCTTTGAGTCAGGCTCAAAAAAAGCAGGGGCAAAGTGAGTATAGTAGTACAATATTATAAACAGGAAAATTAAAATACCATGCCAGTAACTAGGCTAAACACAGTGGTCATAATTAATGCCCATAAAAGAGATGGCTTCCCCCCATAAAAGTTAAGTAGCCTCAGCTCAGATTACAGTGCAGTCATAGTTGGTTTTGTCCAGAAGATGAGTCCCAGTTCTGATCAAAAGTAGGAAGAGATCACCTGTGGCTGCAGAACTGTTAAGTGCTGGAAGGAAGGGTGAATGAGGAAGGCAGGGTTGAGTGCTTTGAGTCTCAAAGGTCCCTTAGGGAGGGGAGGAAGGGCATCTTATGTTGACATTAAGATCACAGGCTAGAGATTCTTGTGCTTGGATTCTTTTGTGCATCAAACAATGTAGCATAAAAATATATTCCCAAACTATTCCAAATAGAAAATTTAACAAAGCCATATCCACTGTAGCATTAGTACATATTGTCAAGTAAACAAATGAATGTGAAAATAGAAGGCATGTCTATCACATAAATAGCAAGTTTCACTTTTGTATAAATTTGTGAACTATTAAACAGAACACTGTTTTCCAATACACCATCACTCTGGTACTGGATGGCACGTCCCACCTTGTTGGAGCCTCAGCAGATGCCCGCTTGAGAGCATTATGCATTCATAACTACAAGTGAGGCAGCATCATAGCCGGGAAGTTTTATTTGTAAAATAAATAGGTCAGTAATATTTAAGTAGACCATGCTGGCATTTGTGTGTTGGGGAGGATATTGGCTAGGTGGTGACATGGGAGAGATTTGAAAGCAAATGGAGTATGAGAGAAATTTATATTTTCAAAGGCAGTTATTACAATAAAATGTAGTACAAAGCTACAGTACTTAAACTGGGATCATATTGCTGTAGAAACAGACAGATCACTGAAGACAAATGACAACAAGACATGGTATGTGTAGCTGAATTACAAGTGGTGTTTTAAACTAGTGATATAATATAGTTTACTTGGTATTTAGCACAGTTCATCATTTCCTTTTAAAATTTATTTACTAATCTGTTTTTTTAATTTAATTTAGGTGTGGTAAGAGTAGCAAGGCTGCAATCTACCACTCAGCTGTATCCTGCCACTTACTGCTCACTTGCAAAAGATTCTTTTGTCTCATTGTACAGTGGTATCTTGGCCTATGAACTTTAAAATTCTTCCCATGATTCTTGTCTCAGACTGATTTGAGCAATAACCTAATAATTCAGTTGTTAGTTTCATCGCCTAACAAAGAGCTAAAAACCTTGAAAGAAGTTATATGACAATCTTGGTGTTAATTTTTGGGTAGTGACTACCAGTCAGCATGATGAGTGTAGACAGGCAGATTTGCCTACACTCACACATAGAGAGATGCAGGCTTCTAGTGGCTGCATATAACATCTTTAAGTTCTAAGGTGGTGCAGAGGCATACACATACCAAGCACTCTGGCTTTTACCTGATGTGTAGTCCATGAAATTATAGGAGCTAGCCAACACTTCAATAATAGCTGTTATGTCAAGTGACTACCCCAGTGTCTAAACACCAAACACCTTGTGAGTCGGCCACTGTGAACTGTGATTTTCTGGTGGGGTAGGTGAGTTAAATCTACTTTTGATTTACAGTATTTTCATCTTACAATGGGTTTATTAGGATGTAATACTATGGTCAGGCAAGAAATATATATATATATATATATATATATATATATGTATATATATGTATATATATATACATATATTCTTATATATTAAACTTTAAAAAATATAGCAAAAATTATACCCTGAAACAATTACAATATACATACTAAGGGATGAAGTCAATACTGAGGGATTTTCACATTGAGTTTTGGAGGAAAAGCCGTTTCTTTGTGTTTTAGAATCTTAATAGTATAGAACATCATGTATCAGTTACATCTTTTAAAATCTCAAGCTGTCTGATTTAGAAAATGATGATTAAGAAGATTGGAATAGTGTAGTCAAGCCTGTTGTGGAACCTGGTGTTTTGCTGTGAAGTTTTTAGCAGCTTTATATGCATAGTCTTGTTAGAGATACAAGGGCTGTTGTGCTCCAAGCAGTGAAGTGTGCCTTTGCTCTGATTTATGCATGGAATTTTCCTAATTGCCTCTTTGTTTATTTGTTTGTTTGTTTGGAGTGATTGGAGATTAAGCTGAGGGCCTTTATCCTGAGCAATATCCCAAGCCCTTTTAGTTTTTGTTTGAGACAAAATCTTTCTAAATTGCCTAGGTTAGGCTTGAAGATGGAATCCTCCTGTCTCAGCCTCCTGGAGTGTGGAGTTTGCAAGTATGTGCCACCACTTCCAGCATCTTTCTATCAATTTCTAGTACACAGTAGGACTCATGAAAAATCTCCATAATAGGCTTTTTCTGTTCTAATTATGATTTCATAGTGATTTCCCTTGTTTTAGGTTCTAGGTCTAGGGAATACCAGATTATCCTTTTTGCTGAACCCTAGAAGGGGAGGGAGATACCCACTGTGACCCACAGGGACAGGCCCCTGGGAGAGCTGTGCTATTGCTTGCTCTTTTCCTTACAGTCATGTGCTACATTCAGGCTTTTCATGTCTAACATTGCTTATAAAATTGCAGTTCTATCAGTGGCTGACATGTATTTGTCTATTATTGTGCTAAGCTCTTTCCTTAAAGAGCTTATTTAATCTTTCCAATACTCATGCTTTTATTGGTAATATTTTCCTGTTTAAGTCATAACAAAAAGAATTATTTTAGGGGTCCTTAAATCTTGGCACCAGGAATGAACTTAGGTTGTCTCACACTAGAGTTGGCAGGGTAGTGTTTGCTTTTTAGTGTTGGCTTTTGGGTTTTTGCGAAACAGTTTGATATGTGGAGTTCTAAGAAAGTTGAAAAAAGATATATCTGCGATACAATTTCCGCATTGGTTGTTGACAAACTGTGATTGAATTTTACTAGAAATAAATGAGGCCGGGCATGGTGGCTCACGCCTGTAATCCCAGCACTTGGGAGGCTGAGGCAGGAGGATTGGTGCGAGTTCGAGACCAGCCTGGGCTACAAAAGTGAGCTCAAGGCCAGCCTCAACTGCATAGCGAGACCCTGTCTCAAAAAGACAAAAAAAAAAAAAAAAAAAAAAAAAAAAAAAAAAAAAAAAAAGAAATAAATGAAAAGGAATCCCATGGTCTTGCGGTATCTTACTAGTTTCCATGGTGAGATAAGGTCCCTTTCATTTTTTGCTTCAGTAACAGAGGGTGTATAGCCACTGTGGGAATCCGTGCTCTGTACCAGCAGGTTTGTTCACTGCCACTGGGTCCTCTCTGTCTCTGCTCTGGGCAGTGACTCACTTTGCAGTCTTCCTTTGCTCATCCATATGGAAAATCAACTTTGAAGTCCTATTTCTGAAGACTTTCATCTGCTGGGAATGGAAGTTCTTCCTCTGTCTGATTCTTCATTGTATTTCTCTGTTCTTTGTATTTGTAAAATTAATCTCTCTCATTTTATCATATTCATGCTCCAGTGGTGTTTACATTTTTGAGCAGATGTAAGTTCCATGAGAATAGTTATGTCCTAAATCACTTATCTCCTGGGCTGACCAGGAATAAGATAATTGATTGGTTGGTTATGATAATTAGAGCTGACTTAGAGAAGTAAAATTACTAAGCTTAGACAAATGGGGTCAGTGGTTAGAAGTCCACTGTATGTATTCCAAATATGTATTGTTTGTATTAATGAAAGAAAACTTTAAAATCTTTAGATTATCCATTAAAAATTGCACAGTATGCTGAATTCTTCATTGTCCTTTCTCCTGTCCTTTTGCAACAAAGTCTTTCTGTCTAAGGCTGGCCTTGAACTCACTTTGTAGCCCAGGCTGGCTTCCAACTTGTGATCCTCCTGCCTCAGCTTCCCAAGTGCTGGGATTACAGGTTTGTGCCACTATGCCCAGCTGAATTCTTTAGCCAAGGCCACCCATGTGCACCTGGTGTGTCTTGGACAAACTTTCTGCCTTTGTGGTCACTTGGTTGGGGATGCATGGATATCCAGGTAGGGCCTCATTTGACTTGAGTGTGTTAGGATTCCCCAGAAAGGAAAATCAATGGGCTGTGTTGTGGAGTTGTCATAAAGAACAGACTGTGCTGTTATGGAGACTTAGCAACCCACAGTTGTGTATAGGCCCCCGCACAACTCCCCAACATTCCTATGAACTCTTAGGACCACATGAATGGCAGCTGCATGTCAAATAGATTCAGAATTGTTGCACAGAAGTAGAGCTTTGGAATAATGATAAGGCGGGTGCGATGACCCATGTCTGTAACACCAGTGCTCTGAGAGGCAGAGGCAAGGGGTTGGCAGGTTTGAAACCAACCTGGACAACTCAGTGACTTAGCAGGATCCTGTCATAAAGTATCAAAAATAAAGCAATGAATGAATAAATAAATGAGTGAATGAATGGCTAAAGATACAGCTCCATGGGAGTGTTCACGGGCTCAGTCTCCAGTGCTGCAAAAACTAAAACAGAGATAATAGCTGATTATAGGGAAAAGGTACAACATTAGCTTAAATTTCAAGAATTAACTATGTGCCAGGCATGGTGGTCCATGCTTTTAGCCCCAGTGCTAGGGCTGCTGAGGCAGGAGGATAGCTGCCTGTTCAAGGCCAACTGGCACTACATACAGAAACCTTGTCTCAAAATCAAAACAATTCGTAATGTTTTAAAAGGCTTCTCACTCTTTTCCTACTGAAACTGCAGGCTTACTGTTGATGGCCTGATTTCCTAAAGGTGGACTTCTACTTAGAAATACAGTGAGCTCACACAGTGTGCGTGAGCATTAGCAGTTCTCCTTAACTAAGGGTTCTGGTAGACCAAGTGTGGCCATCACTGCAGCCCTGCTGTAAGTTAACAGATGAGCCAGAGCTGATAGGAGAATCAGGAGGAACAGATTCAGGAGCCGTTACCTCATCATCCCCAAAACAGGGAGACTGATGTCCTCCTGAGCAGACACTTCAGCCCAATATAGTGAATTCACTGTGCGCTCTAAAGCACCCAATGAATTTAAAATAATCTTTATGTAAAATTAAAGTGGAAGGGCCTTTTCATAATTTTAGGGAAGTGGTAATGTGTATAGTGAATCTTTGTGTTCATTTTTAAGGACTTGAAGTTGTTTACTACTACTCCTGTAGCAAAGGTAATGCTTTTAATATTTAAAGAGTTTTCACTTAGGAAATACATCTTTCTTAGTTTTTATTGTCATACTTCTACTTACTTTCCTATTGAACTCTAAGTTAAAGACTGTTTTAGATATCTAAAGCCATTCTGGGTTGATTAGCAAGTTAATTTATGTTTTCATGAGAAGTCAGAGCTTCAGTGGACTCTTCATTCACGTGCCTCACTGCTCACATTTTATACTCATTAGAGAATTTTCTTCCTTCACTCTCTGTCTCTCTTCCTTCACTTCTTCTTCCTGATATATATATATATATATATATATATATATATATATATATATATATATATTTTTTTTTTTTTTCTGAATTGGGAGTAAAATATTTCTGTCATTCCTAAATACAAAGAGGGTTTGTTGTGTAACCAAATTATAGTTATCAAAATGAATGAATTACTGATTAATAGTAATAGCACCTACTAGTTTTACAAATTAATGTCCCTTCTAAGACAAAAAAAAGTAGGGATTAATGAATAAATAATAATAAAGATTAGAAATCAGGTCTAGTTTCCAACTCAGGATCATCAGTACTATTTAGTTTCTGTGTGTCTTTTGTGTTCTTTATTTAATCTGCAGTGTCTCTATGTTTAACATTTATTTTTCATTTTTGAAAGTAAATTACTTTGAGCAAATTTTTAATTTTAATTTTTGTATGTATTTAGTACTGGGTCTATGGCATCTCACTACACAGATTGGACTCCTAGTGATCCTTCCTGTTTTTCAGCCTCCCAAGTGCTGGGATTACAGGTACATACCACCATGCCCAGTCTCATTCAGGTCCCCCAAGGGCAGGGCTGGCACAGCAGGCCATGGATTTGAACCTCAGCTCTAATCCACCGAGCTATGTGGCTGGCTCTAAGGTTTTAATTTTTAAATAGTGATTTATGTTGAGAATGTCACTCCATTTGGATTTGTGTGATGCTTCTTTGGTTGGATAAATATTTTTAGTAGTAAACATTAACAGCTGTAAATGAGCTTTGCATCTGTATTATCAAGGAAAAATTAAAATTGTTTAAAAATATTTGGAATGTACTCTTTAAATTAGGAAAAAACACAATACAGCTAGATGTGACATTTTAACTTAGTAAAGCATAGTTCATTTTAAAAGAGTAGCATAAGCAGTGCATGTAAGTATCCATGTCACATGCTCAATAGATCAAAGTGTAGAATTTAAGGAAGCATGAAGAGCTACTTTAAAAAAAGAAAAGGGGTTTGTCAGTTTTAAAAATCCTCTTGGAGACTGGGAGTGATGGTGCACACCTGTAATCTCAGTGCTTGTGAGGCTGAAAACAGGATTCACTTCGAGGCCAATCTTTGTAGTGAGATGCTGTACTAAAACACAATACAACAGCAACAACAACAAAAATCCTCCTCTTAAACTATGAAAACTTGTTTTTGTTTGCAATACCTGTATACTTTTGAATCCCTAGATGTTAAATACATGTATTCTCTTTTTAACATTTATAAAATTCCTATCAACCGTGGTGCCTTGTGCTGTATGCTCCTCACCATGTATCTGGTCCTAATCTTCCTGTGGCTCAGCCTGGCCCCGCCTGACCTGCTGTGGCCCCTCCCCCAAGACATGCATGTGTTTTGTGTGCATGTGCATGTCTTACTGTGATCATTAAAGTCATGGTGCATTGTGTTTTTTTTTTTATACTACAAAAGAAAAGCACATCAACTATAAAAAATGTACTCAAACCAAGAAGAAAATTAAAATCACCCATAATTCTGTGACTTCTGTGTCTTCATTTTTGTGCATTATTTTCATAGTTTTCTTCTTTACCTACAAAGGTAATGTATATAATGCCTCCAATGCTTATCCTACAGCTAATAATGTCTGAGACACAACTAATGAGTGAAATAAATCTTTCCTATGTGAAGCTTCTACTGATATAGGAAGACAGATTTTAAATAATTTATAAAAAAATAGACTGTTTAGGCTTATTATGTGTGACATAGAGAAATTATGAAAATCCACAGGGTAAAACCCAATTTCATAGTTTTAAGTATTCTTCCATTCTCAGTAAATATTTTTTATTATTTGTGCATTATTCCACTATATAGTTGTATCTTAATTTACTTAGTGTCATGTATGGATTATTTAAGTTTTTTTATCTGTTTAATTAAACCAGCATCCTCACAGATAAATTTTGGTATATGGTTGCAATCAGTTATTCAGGCAATACTATTACCAGCAGTAATATTATTAGGTTAGGCGATACACAAACTGCAGTAATGGTCCTGGTGGCGTGTGTCTATAATTCCAGCCCTCTCAGAGCCAGAGGCATAGGACTGCCAATTAGTGCCCGCCAGTGCAACCAGCAACACTCAGAGAAGAAATGGTTCTGCTTTGTATGTGTGCCCACAGCACAGGAATGGGCTCATTGCACCACATGACGAAGTCGTTTGTGTCATTAAAGGAAACCTTCAAAACTTGGTTAATTTTTGTCAGTAGATTAATTTGATGACTTTCATTGCAAGTAAGATTTGAACCTTGCACTCAGAGACTTATTCTCCAGTTTACCCATCTTTAACAAGTGGCTTGATCACATTCCTTTTCCATTTAGTATGGGGAATGTTCATCCTTTCATTATTAATTTGGTGGAGTAGTATAGATTTCACAATAAAAATAGGTGAATTATAAGTGGTATGATATTTGCTGAGTTCCTTGAAATCAGATCCTGCTTTCACTTTTATCATTTCATGGTCTTCTGCCTGTATAGGCCGTGTTTCTGTTGCCATTACAACATTTGATGCTTTCTTATCAAAAGCTTTGCATACTGAGGCTCAGGCTCCTTTTCCTGTGCTTGCTTCCCTGCTCTTCACATGATCAGCTGTCATTTCTTTTTCTGGGCTTCGGGTTCCGAACCTGACTGTAGATTCAGAACCATTTGTGGGCAGCTGCGCCTTTTAGCTACTGGCACCATTGGTGGGCCCTCTGGAAGCCCATTGTGACTTCTTCAGTTTCCCTGCAGATACCGACATACATCTTTCTGCTTTTGGAGGGTGTGGGAAAGTGAAATCATGTTTATATTACCTACTCCTAATTTCCAATATAGGTAGCAAGGTGCCTTTTGTTTTCTGGATATAAAAAACAAAATGCCAGAAGAGAACGGGGTTAAAAAGAATGTCAGGGTGCATTAGTGGGGGGAAAAACAAAAACCTCACACAGTACATACACATATGTGGCACATAGGCATAAGTGACAGGACCACACACATATGACTTGAGCAAGTTGGGGCCAACACATTTATGGATATTGCAGAAAGAATATCGGAAGCAATTGATAAGGTATAGAATCTAGTTACAATAATACAGTGGTACAAATTGAGCTACCGTTTTATGGAAGAATGTGGCAATTGCCTTACTAGGATGACGCGAAAGTTCTCAAATTAATATATCATTTGAAATGGTTTTTGAAGACCAAAATTTAGTGGTTGGCAGAGAATTATAATTTCTAAGAAGTGGTTTTAATTTTAGTTGTAAGTTGAGCACCAGGTGAGTGCAATAGCAAGTAGCAAACAGAACATCCACTGTCCTACTGCAGTGGTAGTAATATGAACTGTGGTGCATGCCCTGCCAAATAGCTGTGAAGGATAATGCCTGCCTCTCAGTTTCCAGGACAGATGACGGAACTGCATGCAGAGTGGGTCATCTTGAAAACAGGTTTAGAGGGCAGCGGCCGGGAAGTGAGTCCAGCGGGATTAGAATCTTCCTTTGTGTATTCAGTCAGCTCCTGGTCTCCATTTTTCAAGTAGAAAAAAATGAGAATTTTTAGGCTTCATAAAATGTTACAGCAATGTCAAAATCACTGAACAGAAAAAGCCAACTGCAGAAGCAAATCAGCGAGTGACAGTTATGAACCTCCTGGGCTTCAGGTGAGACACCTGGCACCCCAAACATGTTCTGCTAAGGAGGTGAGATCTTCACTTGAGCTTTTCAAGTATAAAAATGCTGATCAGCAAAATGAATTTATCTTTCAGATATTGAGTAGCAGAGGATAATAGTTTGTCTTAGTTACACTGATACTATCTTGTATTTCAAATACCAAAATTTGTAAGTTTTAATTCATCAATGAATTTATTTTTGTTGCCCTGAACTAAAACCTGTGGCCTCCTTCATGCTAGCCTGGTGCTCTACTATGGAGCTACATCTCCAGGCCCAATAGAGTATATAACAGATTTTACATGGAGGCAATGTTTTTTGTTCATACAAAGTCATGATTTTGTATTCTTTAATTGTTTTTGTACTATATGGATCAAAAGTAAAGATACTTAAACACTGGTGAGGAGGGAACAAGCCATGCGAAGAGGGGTACTTCTGTGTGATGATGGAATGAGTATTTGATTTTTGTTTCTCTCCAGTATATTGGTTCTGTTTGAGTTATTGTTGCTCTTTGTGAATATCTTCAATGCACAAAAGTATTTATAATGTGCAATTTTAGGCATTTTTTGGACTTCAGTGTTAAAACATTTTATTTTATGTAAACCTAGCTGTTGCCCTGTAACTTCCCAATTTGTTCCTATTTTGTATTCTTTAGTGACAAACTTTGCATGTTTACAAAGCAGGAACAATTTTATTTTGTTAAAATATTTCTCATCATTAATAATTGTCAGACCATCTTTCAAGAAGGCACAAAGAATGTCCCACACACTCTGGGCTATGCTGGGACTCTGGTGTGGTAAGCATGAGTACCTCTGTTTGATCCCCAGCCTCAACCCTCCCCTCAAAAGGTACTTGGAAAATGTTAACAAAGGATGCCCGGCGGGATGGCTCAGTGGTCTAAAGAGCCTGCTTGGGAAAACTTGGGCGGCTTCTGGGACTGCGGTTCGATCCCCGGCACCACACGCTGCACCAGCCCCGCCCTCGCAGCAGGCTGAGCCGGCCATTAAAATGAGTGACTAAACAAACAAAGGTTCTGAAACAGGAAAAAAATAAAATAAATAAAAATTAAAAAAAAAAAAAAAAAAAAAAAAAAAAAAAAAAAAAAAAAAAAAAAAAAAAAAAAAAAAAAAAAAAAAAAAAAGGAGGCCCCTAAAGGAGAGACAGGGTCTTGAACTCAGCTTGCCAAGTAGGGTCTTGACTGTTAACCACACAAAGGAACTTCAGGGCTCATCAGGGAGAGGCATAGACAGATTTTACTTAGCATGGAAAGAAATACACCCTGGAAGTAGAGCGCAGGCTCTCAGAAGTGCTGTGGCCTGTGACTAGTGATAATCTCAGAGACATTCTTTGAGTTGGATAATCCAAAACCTTTTAAGATACTTTTGATCCCTTGAAATCTATTACATCATCTTAACTGAGTGAAGGCTACTCCCCTTTATCTTATCTACCTTCTTCAAGGGATTTTTGTATGATGTCCTGGAAGAAAAATCCCAAGAACAAGCATGGGGAGTAAAGAAAAAGTGTGCAGATACCTATGAGTAACCTTGGTTAACTGTGTCCTAAAGTTGCAGTTTTCTTAAATCTTAAAATTTTGCATTCCTGTGTCTCCTTCCTGCATCTCTTTATCATTCTTCCATTATAATTGTATAATTTCATCTTGAGTGACTGAGTGGATCTGGCTAGAGAAGTGTTTCAGAATCGTGGAAAGAGCAGAGCAGGTGGCAGGCCTGGGTGCGGCATTTAGTTCTGATGGGCCATACATCCTTTATGCAGCTGGAAACACAGAGTTGGAAAGAGGACTAGTCTCATACTGGACAAGGTGGGATGACTGCAGAAGGTGGCCACTTTCTCTTCCTGAGTGGGGCATTGCTTAGTGGCAGAACATGTCACCTCACTGTATTTCATGGGGAATACTTTACGCTTTTATTTCTTCCTCTCCTTATTCAAAGGGGGAAAACAAGAATTGGAGTATTCCAAATGTGTTATATTCTGAAGCAGGCTTCTTGTACACTTAGTAACTACAAGTATGAAGTTACATTCTGATATATAACTAATGAATTCAATAACAGTACTTACATAGTATTCGCCAACTTTATTATATGTGATAGGATAGTCTACAATCCCGGATGTAGTTTCGCTCTACTTTGTCTCACAGATGTTGATGGTTGAAACTCCAAACATGAATTGCTTTTGCTGTTGACTTCCTGACACCAGGATTTGTTACTGAGTTTTAAAAATATATATTATTAGGGAACTTTAAACCACTAATAACATTGAGATTTTTAATGACAAGGAATGGGAAAACAAGTTACACTTATTTATGTGTTTATTACTGGTTTTCTTTTGTGGTCTAGAACATGTGAACAGACCAAAAATCATAATCACAACCTCTAGGAAATCTCTGTGTCTTACGTCCTGTGGCTAACTTTCCCCTCTGTTTCTCAGAATTTGGTTTAGCTTTATTTTATGATTGAGATAAACGTCTCGTAAAAATATCAGCAGCTGGCTCTAGGAATCCTGTGGAGGGGTGTGGACACATTGCTAGTTTGGGTCTCTTTGTGGGCTGTGGGGGGTGGCGATACTGCCTGTAGAATTGAGGAGCTGCTTATCCGTAGTCTCTAAAGCAATTAGCTATGAGAACGGGACAGTGGAATAAAAGGTGCTGTTCAATTTTGTTTCCTGTTAGAAAGCTGAAGAGGAAGATATTGTTCTCACCCCTGATGGTACCAGGGAGTTTCTGACATTTGAAGTTCCACTTAATGACTCAGGGTCTGCTGGTCTTGGCGTCAGCGTCAAAGGTAACCGGTCTAAAGAGAACCACGCAGATTTGGGAATCTTCGTCAAATCCATTATTAATGGAGGAGCAGCATCTAAAGTAAGTGCATGTCAACTTTATTGAGTGTGTGCCTGCTAACAAAATGTGTAATTCTCATCTTAGTCCAGTTTTTAAGAGCATACTCAGCTGACAGATATTTTCTGGCTTCTTACAAGGCCCCATCCCTGATCAAACTACTTGGAGCAATCTCAGGAATGCATGCTTTGGGGGAGGTGTCCATGACTTCACCACACAGGACTGGTAATCCATGCTAGTCATGCTAGTCATAGGAAGGTAATCTGTGCAGAGCCTTAGCACAGGTCCTAGCGTTTGGAAAAGTTTTATCTTTTCCACTCCCTCCCTTGCTTGTGGGTCACTTGTTCTGTTTCTCAGGCTGGACAAGTTTCCTGGCTGTCTGTTACTAAGGGGACAGTTCCCTGTTGTCTAATCGCCTTGAGCTTTTGCAGGTCTTGGTTTATAAATAACCTCAGCGGGTTTTTCTGGAAGCAAGAAAGTAATCACTTTGTGTCCTTTAAATTAGTATGCTATTTGGTAAACAGATTATGATAATGACTGATTTACAAATGTGTAAGTGGTTGAAATAGGCACAGGCAACAATAGTGCTTAGATTTTACTCTATCAGTGTCCAACTGGGCATGATCCATTTGCATTACAGCGTCCCGATCCCTTCTTTTTGGGGCTTTATTTTAGTTTTTTTAACTAAAAGGAAAGGAATTTCTTTCATGGGAGGCTATTTAGTAGCATTTATTTTACCTGATTTCTTCCCAGGATGGGAGGCTGCGGGTGAATGATCAACTGATAGCAGTAAATGGAGAATCCCTGTTGGGCAAGACAAACCAAGATGCCATGGAAACCCTAAGAAGATCTATGTCCACCGAAGGAAATAAACGAGGAATGATCCAGCTTATTGTGGCGAGGAGAATAAGCAAGTGCCATGAGGTAAGATACAGAAGCCCAGAGGCTCTGCGCCCAAAATTCCAGTGAGTCCAATTTCTGTTGTGACCTTGCACCCAAAGGCCAGTTTTGGGACATCACTGCAAAGCATCTGTCCTATGAGACCATTGTTTGTCAGTGGACTGTGATTCCTTTTCTCGATGTGATCGGGGCATATCTAAGTCTGTTCTAATATTCCTGCTGCCAACTCAGCAGGTGGCCCTGGGTCTCAGCTGAATTTCTTCTAGAACCCAGGCCTTCCCTCCTCCTCAGCTGTCTGATTCCTGCCTGCACTAGACCAGGAAGGATGGTACATGTTAGGAGGAAAAGCTGCTAACACACTTGTTTATGCCAAGTGGGAGCAGTCTGACTTCTTCCGTGCTTCTCTCCTGTCATTGCTGAAGCCCTAGCCTCTCTTCCAGCCTCCCCTTGCTCTTCCCAGGGGTGCTGTCCTCCCTAGTGACTGCTTTTGCCAAGCTCCATGCTGTGAGTGGCCATGATTGGCTTTAAATGGGTACTTTGGCTGGTAGAGAGCTAGCCTCGCCTGCATGGGCCCTGAGTGTGATCCTTAGCACTGAGAGGAAGTCTATGGTATTAGGAGCCAGTGAAAGACCCTGGCATACCCCAGGAAGGGTGAGTTCATTAGTTTTTCCAAGTAGGTAAAGACATTGAGCATTTGAAAGTGAAAAGTAAGTGACACACAGATTCACTGATAAATACCGAAATCCTAGAGAACCTACGTTCTGAGGATTTCTAATAAATCATGTGCCATTTATTAAATAAGTCAGGCTGTGGAGAAGAGCTTGCTAAATAATGTAGTTTTGTTGCTTCTCTTAATGTTCAGACCTCCCACACTTTAAAAAAAAAAAAGTTAATTAATTAATTAATTTATCGTACCAGGGATTGAACTCAGGACCCTGTGCTTGCTAGGCAGGTACTTACTCTCCTGAGCAATCTCCCTGGCACCTTGTATTCTTTCTTTTAAATTGTTAATGTATAAAGTTGTGTATAGGGGCCCGGCAGGATGGCTCAGTGATCTAAAAGCACCTGCTTGGGAAAGCTTGGGCGGCTGCAGGGACCATGGTTCAATCCCTGGTACCACAAGCTGTGCCAGTCCTGCCCTCAGGGCAGGCTAAGCTGGCCATAAAAATGAGTGAATAAACAAAGGTTCTGAAACAAGAAAATTAAAAAAAAAATAAATAAATAAAGTTGTGTAGAAAGATGACTACTCAGCTGAGCCTGTAACACCTCATATTGTGCAAAGGAAATGTTCCCTTAAACTCCGTGGGTGGTCTGTTAGAGGGGAGAGAATGAGATAACAAGCAGCTAATTGTTAGAATGAGAGAACAAGGTATGCTCCCTTCATCCACCGTACTTGGGCTACATGCCTAGATCTTGTCTAGGTCTTGCTAATTTGCTGACCTTGAGCCTGGCACCCTTCCTGCCTCATCCTCCTAGGATGCTGCATGCCAGGCATGTGTCACCATAACCCACTAGAGAACAGTAGATACTTGACAAAACATTTCAGAAAGGGAAAGTACAGGACAGAACTCTAGTCACACAAGATTAATGCGGAAGCTAGCTAGAGTAAGCTGTTGGACTGAAAAGTTACTCATTCTTGCTTTAGTGTGTGTGCATGCACATATGTGTGTGTGTGTGTGTGTATACATATATGTGGTGGTGTGAGGGATTCTGCCAACATATCCTAGGCAAGTGCTTTAATCACTAAGCTAAATCCACAACCCCTAACTGATACCCTTGCACAGCAGTTGCTTGTGGTTGTGACATCATTAACTGATGCTCTAACTCAAGACCTTTGAAGTGCTAGATGCAAACTTCTCAGCAGAAAATTTCCAAGACACATTTTTCTGTGTTGGTTTTTCTATGGAGAACTGAATATCTCCCTATTCCAGAGGACATTATCTGTCCAACAGATGTTTGTTGAGCATCTATACTACATCAGAACATGTGTTCCATCCAGGAAGTGTGGTAGGGGAGAAAGCAGATGCGGTGCCTTCCTGTCCTGGACTTACATTTTATATCCCTGGGGCCATAGTTCATCTCCTCAGTTACTTTAAAAACACAGTAAAACTGGTGACACCTTCTCCATGTTTGCCTGCGCAGAAAGCCTTGACTCTCCCAGGGAGATCTCACATCAGAAGCTGGAGACAGATGTTCTCATCTCCTCTGCTCCAGAGTACACCTTGCTGCCCCCAACACAGCAGCAAGGCCAACCTGCAGCCACCTGGCGTGTTCTGATGAAAGCACTGGTTTTATTCCCTGTTGTCCTATAAAAGATGTGAAATTGGAATCCCACTGAAATATCTGTGTCGTGTTTACTGCTGCATAAGGATTCCTGTGAATGAAAATGATTTAAGTAAAGGAACAGCTGCAGTAGACAGTAACGTACTTTAATATTCAATATTTCTCACGGTATCATTCTGTGCATTGCTGGTTATTACTGTTTCTTAGGAGAGAGTAAGCTTATAAAGTAATTTTGTATATGTATACACACACACACACACACACACACACACACACACACACACACACCTTACTTCGAGTGCTGTGCTTTCTTTGCAATACTTGCAAGAAGCCTTTTGTACTGACAAGCTTTAACTAAACAATTATGTAGAGACCAAAGGGCCCAGCACAGCCTCCGTATGGTGAGAGGCATGCTTTTGCTGCTGTTGTATTATTTTTGGAAAGACCTGTCCCCTGGTCCCCAGTAGAATACGTGTAAATTACATTATAGTCAATATTGACACAAGCACAGGATTTCTTGCTGTTGAGAGGGAAGCACCTTGAGCCTAAATGGTGCTCTTGAGCTCTGTCCTTCCAGGTGCCACTGCCAGCCACATGGGCTGGTCCTTGGCCATGTCTACCACTGCTTCTTGGAGTCAAGGGCATGCATACTTAATTTTGTGCTAGGGAAGATGAGGATTTGCAAAAGACGACTTTGGTATTTGCCATGTCATTCCTTCCCTTATCTGTGGAGGTGCTCCTGTTAGTTTGAGTGTTTTCTTTAAACTTGTTACTTTTGCTCAGTTGGTATTATCTCCGAACCCTACTGGGTTTTCGATTGGGCCCCTCTTCAGCACACAGAGGCACTGCCTGGAAGCTTCTCAGTCTGTTTTTTTTTTTTTTTTTGTCTTTTTGAGACAGGGTCTCGCTATGCAGTTGAGGCTGGCCTTGAGCTCACTTTTGTAGCCCAGGCTGGTCTCGAACTCGCACCAATCCTCCTGCCTCAGCCTCCGGAGTGCTGGGATTACAGGCGTGAGCCACCACGCCCGGCTAGCCTTCCAGGAACCTTTGAGTACTGCCTTTCTCTCAGACTGTGCCCTTGCATTCCCCTTCTAGTTTTCTGTTACTTGGTGCTGGCTCTTGTCTCTCCTCTCAGGGCTCCTGTGTTCTGTCTGTTCTGTCATGTTTTCAAGGCTCCTCCTGGGCTGTTTCCTCTTCCCACGTGTCCACGTGTCCACGTGTCCCTACTGTGTCTTCACCCAAGTTGCCTATTACCACCTGTGCAGTCGGTCCAACTGCAGACTGAGAACATTAGGAAGAAGAGAAATTGCATCTGTGTATAGCATGTACAGATTTATTTGTCATTATTCCTCAGTGGTATCAACAGTCTGTAGAACAGCCAGTAACAGCCAGTAACGTGACATATTTACATTGTGTTGAGGATTGTCAGCAATATAGAGATGACTGAGGGCATACAGAGGGGATACACAGCATCTGTGCAATGGCTATGCCACTTCATAGGACACCTCAGTGCCCTCGGGTCTGGCTTTCTGCAGAGAGTTCTGAAAATGCCCCCAGGATCAAGGTGTGGCTGTGTGATGATGTGGCCTCTAGCACTAAGAACTCTCCTCTGCCACCCAGTTCCTCCACCTGACACCCCCTGGAGACCCTCACTGGTGTCAACTACCATGACTCTGTCTGTGGCTTCTGCCTCTGGCATCTCCTCATATTCCCACTTTGTGTGCTTGGACCCCATTTTCCAAGGCTCCCTGGTGTAGCAGTCAGGCTTTCTCTCTCACCTGGCTGTATTTATCTACAGACACATTGATTTCATTAGTTCCTGCTGAAATCTGCTCAGGTGCTCTCGGTGTCTCTAGCATTGATGCCATCCGCCTTGGATGAGCCTGACTTGCAATCTGGTTCTCCTTAGCTGCTCAGCACTTGTTGTTTCTCAGCTGGGAGATGCTTGTTTTCTCTCCTTGGGGTCTCCTGCTAGGGTCTGTGATACTGTTCCCAGCAGACTTACTCAGCCTTTCAATTTCAGCTTCCTCTCCAAATGTTCCCACCCCTCCATGTGCCTCTGTCTATATAGTAGCAGTCTATAGTTGGGTTCTGCTTTCTTTCTTTCTTTAGTGGGAATTGTTAGCTCAGAGCTGACCAGCACCTTGTCTGTCTACTGTGTTCCCACGCATGTATTGCCGGGAGAAGCAGAACTAGAACTTGGGTACTATTAGAGCATGGAGTTTGAGAATAACATCAGGCAAGGTATCAAACTAACAGAATAATTTGAGGGCAGTGATTTTGGTGTCCTTTGCCTTCTTTCTTGGATTTAATGCATTCACTTGACTACTTTAAAAACATTTTATAGCTATTTATTGTTTTTGTTCTTTTGACACTTTTTTTGTTTGTGGTACCGGGAATTGAACTCATGACCCTGCACTTACCATGCGGGCACTTACTCTATTGAGCCATCTCCCTAGCCCGTTTTTGTTCTTTTGCAAGAAATAGAAATGGCCTGCCTGCATATCTGCCTTTCTCTCTCTCTTTCCCTCCTCTCCTCTCCTCTCCTCTCC
>PVJA010024096.1:0-32234 GCA_004027025.1 Myocastor coypus
TTTTTTTTTTTTTTTTTTTTTTTTTTTTTTTTTTTTTTTTTTTTTTTTTTTTTTTTTTTTTTTTTTTTTTTTTTTTTTTTTTTTTTTTTTTTTTTTTTTTTTTTTTTTTTTTTTTTTTTTTTTTTTGCCAATACCATGTTGATTTTATCAAGGTAGCTCTGTAGTATAATTTTAGGTCAGGAATTGCAATTCCTCCTGCCTGACCTTTGTTGTCTAGGATTTTCTCTGCAATTCTGGGTCTTTTTTGGTTCTAAATAAATTTTAGGAATGACTTCTCTGTGTTGGTGAGGTATATTTATGGTATTTTGATAGGAATTGCATTAAATCTGTATAACAGTTTAGGGAGTATGGCCATCTTCACAATGTTGGTTCTTCCTGTCCAGGAGCAGGGAATATCTTTCCATTTCTGAAATCTTCTAGGATCTCTTTTTTCAGAGTTCTATAGTTTTCATTGAAAAGTTCTTTTACTTCTTAAGTTAGGTTAATTCCTAAGTATTTAATTTTCTTCAGTGCTATTATAAAAGATATTGTTTCTCTAATCTCTCTCAGTGTGTTTGTTATCTGTATAGAGGAATATAATTGACTTTTGTGTGTTGACTTTGTACCCTGCTATGCAACTGAATTAGCGTATTAATTCTAGTAGCTTCTTGGTGGAGATTTTTTGGGTCTTCTAAGTAGATTATCATGTCATCTGCAAATAATGATAGTTTCATTTCTTCTTAACCCATTCTTATTCCCCTTATTTCTCTCTCTTGTTTAATGGCTGTAGCTAATGATTCCAGAACTATATTGAATAGGAGGGGTGATAGGGGACATCTTTGTCTTGTACCAGATCTAAGAGTAAAAGACTTCAGCTTTTCCCCATTTAGAATTATGTTAGCCATTGATGGCTTTTATCAGATTGAGGTAGAGGCGCTCTGTTCTGATTTTCTGTAGGACTTTGAACATGAATAAATGTTGGACTTTGTCAAAAGCCTTTTCTGCATCAATTGAGATGATCACGTGGTTTTTGGCTTTGTCTTTATTGATATAGTGTATTACATTTATAGATTTGCATATACTAAAGCATCCTTGCATCTCTTGGATGACTCTACCTGGTCATAGTGTATAATGTTTTGATATTTGCTGTATTCTATTTGTGAGGATTTTATTGAGGATTTTTGCATGTGTGTTCATGAGAGAAACTGGGCTGTAGTCCTCTTTTTTAGTTGCATCTCTCTCTGGTTTTTGTATCAGTACAATCTTGCCTCTAGGAATGATTTTGGGTGAATCCTTTCCTTTTCAATTTCATTGAAGAGTTTGAGGAGTATTGGGATTATGTCTTCTATAAATTTCTTGTAGAATTCAGTGGTGAATCCATCTTTGTCAGTATACTTTTTATTACATTTTGTATTTAATTGGCTGTTATTGGGTTTTTGAAAGTTCTTATATCTTCTTGATTCAGTTTTGGTAGGTTGTGCCTTTCTGTCCATTTCATCTGTATCTTCCTGTGGGCTGAGCCGGCCAGAGTCTGGTGTGGTGGTGCATGCCTGTAATCCCAGCAGTGGGGAGGCTGAAATCAGGAGGGTCACCATGAGTCCAAGCTGTGCAGTGACATCCTATAACAATCAAATACAATTTTTAAAAAAACTGATCACCTGACCATCTCTATTAATATGGGAGGGGGGATGCAGTGTAACTGACCCAGGACCCACTTCCCCAGAAATGGATCACAGTATCTTTTAGGATAGTGTTGGTTTTGTTTTATTTTTTGTTTGTTTGTTTGTTTTTGTTTTGTTTTGTTTTTTGTCTTTTTGAGACAGGGTCTCGCTGTACAATTCAGGCTCACCTTGAGCTCAGTTTTGTAGCCAGGCTGGTCTCGAACTCTCACCAATCCTCCTGCCTCAGCCTCCCAAGTGCTGGGATTACAGGCGTGCGCCACCACGCCCGGCTATGGTTTTGTTTTAAAGAAAATAGAAAATAAGAAAAAATATTTAAAATTATACAGAATTTCAAAACAATATGATAGGAAATCAACAATGATTGTTGTATTGTTCATTTCAAAATAGTACATATTATCAGATATAATCATGTAAAATTGGTCAAATAAAAAAATTAAGCATTAACTTAATAATAATAAACCAAACTTTATAAATTCAAGAAGCCAAAAGAGGGGGCCCGGCGGGATGGCGCAGTGGTCTAAAGCGCCTGCTTGGGGAAGCTTGGGCGGCTTCAGGGACCACGGTTCGAACCCCGGCACCACATGCTGCGCCAGCCCTGCCCTCGGGGCGGGCTGAGCCGGCCATAAAAAATGAGTGAATAAACAAAGGTTCTGAAACAAGAAAAAAAATAATAAAGAAAACTTTAAAAAAAAAAAAAAAAGAAGCCAAAAGAAATGAAATCAGTAGTATTATTACCCTATCATATATCTATATATATATATATATATATATATATATATATATATTCCATAGCAGTTTCTCACAGTATCTGTTATACCTTCCAAATTTTATTTACTCATTCAGTTTCTTGTACTAGAGAGACAATATGATGTTCACACATGTAAGTCTGATTTATTTCACTTATGAGTATAGTCTCTAGTTACATCCATTTACCTATGAAAGCCTCAAGTTTATCTTTCTTTATTGCTGAGTAATATTTCATTATATAAAATATCACATCTTTTTTATCCATTACTCTGTTTATGGGCATTTGGATTATTTCCAACATTTAGCTGTGAAAAATTGTGCTTCTATAGACATGGGCACATGTATATCACTGTGGTATGATGTTTTTGGTTGTGGGAAAATACCCAGAAGGGGAATGGCTGAGTCCAATGGTACTGCCAATCCTAATTTTTGAATAATCCACACACTAATTTCCACAGTGGTGGTACCACTCTACACTCCCACCCACAGCAGAAAAGGGTTCGTTTCCCCCACAGCCTTACCAGCATTTGTTGTTGGTTGATTTCTTTCTTTCTTTCTTTCTTTCTTTTTTTTTTTTTTTTTTTTTTTTTTTTTTTTTTTTTTTTTTTTTTTTTTTTTTTTTTTGTCTTTTTGAGACAGGGTCTCGCTATGCAGTTGAGGCTGGTCCTGCGCTCACTTTTGTAGCCCAGGCTGGTCTCAAACTCGCACCAATCCTCCTGCCTCAGCCACCCAAGTGCTGGGATTACAGGCGTGAGCCACCACGCCCGGCTGATTTCTTGATAATAGTCATTCTTTTTGGGGTGAGATGGACTCTCAGTGTTGTTTTAATTTGCATTTCTCAAATGATCAAAGATGTTTTCATGCGTTTATTTGCCAGTGAATCTTGGGAGCCTAATTTTTTTAATTCTTTGTATGTTCTATATAGAAGTGCTTTATCTAAGGAAGAGTTGGCTAAAATTTTTCCCAATTTGTGAGTTCTCCCTTTTACTCTGGGGGTGATTTCCTTTGACACACAAGAACTTTTCAATGAGATCCAAGTTGTTGATTCTTTGAAATATTTCCAATGCAGTTTGTTTTTTTGTTCATGAACTCTGCCTACCCATATGCCTTCAAGATCATTATCAACTTTCTGTTCCAGTACATTTAGTATTTCTGTTTTAATATTTAGATCTTTGGTTCATTTTGACTTTAGTTTTGTGCATGGTGATAAACTTGGGTCTAGTTTTAGTCTTCAGCATGTGGAGAGCCATTTTTTCCAGCACTATTTATTAAAGATGCCATCTTTTTACCAGTGAACACATTTGAGTTCTTTTTTACAAATAAGTGGCTGAGCGTGTTTGTAGTTGTGTCTGCATCTTTTAAACTGTTCCACTGATCCTCAGGTCTGTTTTTTTCTAGTATCATGTTGATTTTATCACAGAAGCTTTGTTCTATATTTTCAAATCAGGGATTGTGATGTCTCCTGCTTTGCCTTTGTTGCCCAGTATTGCTTTTGCTATTCTAGTTCTCTTCTGGTTCTAGATGGATTTTAGGAATGTTTTCTGCAGATGTGTGAGGTATAATAATGGCATTTTGGTTGGAAGATCACAGTGTTGTTAATGTCACAAAGGCAATCTGAAAAAAAAAAAAAAAAGGTAACCCAGATATTAGCATACAGAAAAATCCTATTAATAGTGACAACTATGTGGTGCTTCCAATAGCAAGTAAATCCATACCAATAATGTCATCTATTTGTCTGTATATCCAGACGGCATGAATATTGGTGTACCATAAGAACCAGTAATGTACCACCCTTAACCTTAGGGGGAAAATAAACCACATAGAGTATGAACAAACAGAAAACACTTGATAATGGAATAATTATATCCTTACTGATTTAACAGTAACAACATAGAGTTAACTATCTAAAGATTAAAGCTTAATGATTATACTATTAAAGATATAGGGTGTTGGGAATGGAAGAATGCAGAAAGAAAATTTCAAAAACTTAGACAATGGTAGGTGAGGAGGAAGAGAATAAAGTGAGATAATAGATTGTATTGTGGCATAGAACGACATTTATAAGATTATATAAAGGTAACCAAATATAAGGTAAATATAACTTTAAGTGAACTGAGGTCATTTTTTTCTTAAATAATTTGTTTAACTGAAATACACTTCATTTGTTTCTGAAGTGACATCCATTTATTTTGATACAGGGCTGGGGAGATAGCTCTGAGGCACAAGTGCCTGCCTGACAAGTGCAAGGTCATGAGTTTGAACCCTAGCCCTACAAACAAACAAACAAACAAAAAATACTCCTCCATTTATTTTGATACATATTTTCTTCATGATAATTTGCAGGATCTTCAAGCCAATATCAATATTTTATAAATACTTGAATATTTGTGTATACAACTGCACAATACCTCAGCAATATCTTTCAGTAAGAAAAACACTAAAGAGCCAAGACCACACACACTTACCAGGTAAATGAAAATCTGCTGCAAATATTTCTGAGGTAAGAAGGCACTGCATACCTGTTCAACTAAGAAAACAACCCTTGTAACATAGGACGATTTTATTTTTACATAGGACCTAGAACACCTAAGCTATCAATTAGGTGCTGAATGGCAGAGTAACATCCCCAGTTTTTGCCATGAATTCAGAGGTTTCAACAACTCAGGTTCCTTTCTATTGGTCCTCACAAAGTGTGCTGCTCTGGAAGGGGCAGGCTGGTGCTTCAGTTCAACCCAGGTACCTTTCTCTTGCCTTCCTTCTTTTTCTGATCACTTTCCTTGACATACTTCAGGAAGCTATCATGACTTTTTGAGGGTTTAATATGCTCAATATGTACATTAATTCTCTTGGCAAGTATCTTGCACTGAACTTGCTTGTTTACAGCAATGACAACAGCATTCTGGGTAGTGTAAATTCTTCCCATTTTGCCATGGTAACATTTATGAGGCATTCTTTTTTTTTTTTTTTTTTTTTGTCTTTTTGAGACAGGGCCTCGCTGTACAGTTCAGGCTGGCCTTGAGCTCAGTTTTGTAGCCCAGGCTGGTCTCGAACTCTCACCGATCCTCCCGTCTCAGCCTCCCGAGTGCTGGGATTACAGGCGTGCGCCACCATGCCCGGCTGAGGCATTCCTTTTTGCACAGTATCCATTCCCTTGATGTCTACAATATCACCCTTTTTGTAGATTCACACGTGTGTGGCCAAAGGAATCACGCCATGTTTTCTAAAAGGCCTGGAGAACATACACTGGGTTCTCCTCTTGCCCTTTTTGGTAGTCTTTTTGGCAAATTACTGGAAGATGGTGGTTCTGGCTGAAGGCTAGGGTCATTTTATTAGCACATTAGAGCTGAGCTCTTAATATAAGATAAAAAAACTAAAATATAAGATGAAATAAGGAGGAGAGAAAATAAGCACTATAGAGAAGAAAAATAGAACAAATAAATGGGAAAAAAACAATAAAAAGAGCAACAAACAAAAAAAGAAAGAATATGAGTACAAATATAGGGAAGGAAATTTTCTCTGTATTGTTGAATGAGTAGCTTCCTTTTAGAACCCATAGTTTGGGGGCCTAATAAATCTCAGTTTTCTACACCAACAGTGTGTGGGTTCATGAGATAAGTCCCCAATTTCAGAGACTTTTTGGTCTACCACAGGTGGTGGCAATATCAATGCCAAGAAATGTTCTTGCTCACAGTGGATAGAAAAGGCACTCAGACCTCAGATATGTGCTGGATATGGAGAGCAGAGCAAGGGTTTGTGTACTTAATGCTGGCAGTGCTTTTGGCTTTAGCTGCTCCTGAGCTCAAGGAGGGGCTTGGCTTCTTTACCATGGAGGAGAGCCCCATGTTCTTCCCTGCCTGAGTTTAAATTTCTCAGCCTGCTCCATCAATGGCTGACACCTATGGCTCTCTCTTACCCAGTCACTGTGGGAGGGTAATGCTGAGAGCTCTAAAGTGAAGTTGTTAGTTATTCTGAACCTCTGATTCAAATTGTCAACTCCTTCTTGAAGTGGTGCCTGATCAAGCACTCTTGGTGATGTGGTGGGTGCCAGCTCTTAAATCCCTCTCCAGCTGGTGCCTTTTGTATGAAGGAGTACTCTGTGTAAAACCCTGCACTGTTTGTAGTTTCCAAAAGCTACCATTTCTCCCTGGTTGTCCCAGCCCTGCCTGCTTACCCAATCATATTCTCTCTGAGCCACCAGGCCACGGAGAGACTCCTTTCTTTCCCTTCTCTGTTTTGTGAGCAAGCTTTCCAACTTCCCTATAATTTTTAATTTTTCTTCTCAGTTACTTCCCAGTTGCAGTGATCTACATCTTTTTTCCTCAACAGGTTGTTATTTTCCATTGACTGGATTCCACAACTTGGAGAGGCTGACATTTGCCATTTTCCATCTCCTCAGTTAGCTTTTAATAAACATTCTCTGTGAGTTCACCAATCATTCTATTTTATTAAGTTCATTACCTGTTTAGTTATATCATATTTGAGCTCTCTGAGCACTTTGTGAATCTGTTTTTTATTTTCTCTTTTGTCATTCTGTTTGATTCAGCTGTTGCTCCCCTCAGTGTTTTATGGACCAGCTCTGGGGGACTTAGGAGTTTGGGGTGGTGTTTATGTTTCTCTCTCTCTCTCTCTCTCTCTCTCTCTCTCTCTCTTTTCTTTGTGCTACTGGGGATTGAACTCAGAACCTTGCCCTTGCCAGGCAAGTGCTTATTCTACTGAGCTATCTCCCTGGCCCCAGGGAGGTGCTTTTGTTGCCTTGTCTTCTCATGTTTCTATTGTGGTTGTGTGGTGAGTGCACATGTGCCCCTACACACATGCTGAGGTTAGATAAAACTGATAGAAAAGAACAAGTGAAAAAGGAAAAAGGGAAAGCACAAAACAAAATAAAGGGAAAAAGAAAAGCCTGCAGAACAATAAGAAAAAGAAACGAATGCATGCCAAAAAGCATTCCTCCATGTTTTTGAATGTGGTTTCTTTCAGGCTTTGCAGCACTAGGATATACTAGATACGTGAGTCGCTGCTAAGGCCTATTTTGTTTCCATACTCACTTATGATGCTTGAATGCTATATCCCGTCCTGTTTCCCCCTGGGTGTGGCCAGTCAGTGGTTTCGTCCCTGAGGCTCTAGTCACTCTAGCTTTTCCCAGTCTCTGTGTTCCTCTCTACACCCCCAAGTCACTGCTTTCTCTACTGAACTTTATGGCCTGTGGCTTTCTGAGGCACTGCTCTACTCTAGAAGTCCCTCCGTTTGCACACCCCGGGCTGTGGCAACCATCCAAGCACAGGCATATCCCTTTTGTTAGTGAACACAGGTCCCCCTCCCCAGGAACCAGGGCTAGTGTTTCTGACTGCTTTGTTCTTTCTCTATATTGTGCTCCAATTCTCCAGCTTGCCCATAGCTTTTACTTTTCTTGTCAGCTCCTTCTTGATCCTGGAGGTCTATTTTTTATCACCACCAAGTTGTCCTTTTCTAGTTTCGGGTCCCAAAGACTGTTACCAGTCTCTACTTTGCCATTTTTAATCCCACTCCTCTTGGGACCTCCTGACTTGGGGAAAGCTCATTTCCAACAACAAGGTCAGTACTGGATCTTCACTGAAGAATTTTTATCCTGAAGTCATACTTTCTCCCTTACAAATTAGGATAAGAAGGACTCAAGAGGGAAAGATAATGACAGATCTCCTGAATGGGAGAGATGTGTCTCAACTGACGTAGAGACCTGCACCTCTAAGTCAGCATTAAAACTCTTCTCTGAATATCTCCTCTTACAGCGAAGCACAAGGTCTTACTGTCCAATGATTCCAATCCTAGGAAAGGTCACTGCAGTTAGAGGCAAGGAGAGTTTAAGAAAATTTAGGCTCCTAAACGTATATTAGTAAATTATATCCAACAGTACGTTAAATATTTCATCATGTAATTGGTCAAACTTAAAGAGAGAATATGTAACTATTTCAATGGAAACAGAGTAGCTGACACTACTTAACAGTCATTTATGAGAATCTTACAACTTTTGGAAAAGTTGGGATAAAGAAGAATTTATTTAATCTAGTAAAGCATGTCCATCAAATTTAGCAAAAAAAAAAATTAATGAGAAAATGTTATATGCAGTCATCAAATATCATTAAAGTAAAAAACAAGACAAGAAATTATTATTGTTTCCAAGGGACTGGCAATCCTAGCCTCATAAATAAGATGAAAGGGCCAGGTACAGTGGTTTGACATCCTGGCTAATTTGGCAAGCAGAAGAGTTAAAAATTCAAGGTCCCAGATTCAATCCTTAGGAAAAAAAACAGTAAAATTATCAGTCAAAGACTGGAAAATTATACCACATAAAAGACTAGAACTCACATCACATATATATCAGTTTTAAAAAGTACAATCTATTCTAATAAAATGAATAAATAACATAAAAGACAACATATAGATAAGAAAGTCAAATGGTTCATGAAAACAAGGGCTGGAATGCCTCAGTAGTAGAGTGTATGCTTAACATGTAAAAGGGCCTGAGTCCAAGCTCCAGCCTCTGAAAATAAATAAAAATCAAAATTAAAGAAAAAGATGCTTCCTTTATTGATCAACAAAACATTCAAAGTAAAACCAAGACACTATTTTTTCACTGATCATCAGAAATGAAAACATTTGCAATATCAGTGGTAGGAAAAATAGCATAATGTACTTTTACTGACTGCTACTTGGAGAGAAAGTTAACAAAGCTAATTTAAAGCAGCTTGACATTTAATAAAACTGAAAAGCATACATGCTAAGTGGCTAAATATACCTTTCACCAATAGACTTATGCATACAAGGAAGGGAACGAGTTCAAGGACACCCATCAGAGCATTATTTGCGATAGCAAGAAAGTAAAAGGGCCAGCCTGATAGCTCAGCGGACTAAAGCACCTGCTTAGGGAGAGTGCAGTGGCCAGGGTTCAGTCCCCAGTGTGCCATGCCAGCCATACCCCCAGGGCATGCTGAGAGGTGATTGGGACTGGTGTGGTGACACGTGCCTGTAATCCCAGCACTTTGGGAAGCTGAAAAAAGGAGAAGCACTATGAGTCCAATGTATGTAGTGTGACCCTGTAGACCCTATCCTAAATATAGGGGAAAAAAATTGAAAAGTTTAATGCTTATCAAGACAGAATGTATAAATAAAATGCAATATTTTCTTACAGGGAGATACTATATGACAGCTAAAAGGCAAGAACCTAACCAGGCATAGTGGCACACACCTATAGTTCCTGATATTCAGAAGGCTGAGGCAAAACATTATAAGTCTGGTGCCAGCATGGGCAACTTAAGACCCTGTCTCAAAATACACAGAGAAGTCCATAAGGAGTTTTGAATATAGAAATGATGTTATCACTTCAGCAGCCATGAGGACATTCTGGAAAGGAAAAACACTAACAATAAAAGGAATGCAAATTTCTCTACAGCTGAGAAAAGGGCCAGAGGAAAGGAAAAAAAAGAATAACATCAAAATTCTTGATCGCACCAGGGTCATTCTGCAAGATGGCGAGCCTAATGAGCCTATCTCAGATTACATATGCCATGATGCCTGGTTTTGAAACCAAATGTAACAATTCAAATCATATAAAGAGTGACATCGGTGGGCGGCACCCTAGGCCACCAGCCTGGCCAAGTACTTGCACTGCCCCTTCCCCTGGGGCCGCTGGGACTTCAGTCTGTGTCCTGGAAGTGGGCCACCAGGAGCCTCTGGGTCATGCAGTTCGCACCCAAGAATGGTCCTGAGGACTGGAGCCGTGCTCTACGTGCAGTAATGTCCTCAGAACTGGAGAAGGAGCCCACCGTGCTGAAGAGAGCCCAAGGTGGTGACAGTGGGCTGGATGGCTTAGGAAGACCATGAATACAGGTAGGAAGACTGGATAAAAAAAAATAAAAAAATAAAAAAAAACCTGAAAAGAAAAAGTACACAGAATTGTGAACATGAGTATTTTGACTTTAACAAATTAGAACTTCAGTTCTGTTAACAGAAAATTAACAGAAGAGTCCACAATCTGAGCAACTGCACTATCCCTGAAGCAGAGATTGTAGCAACCACAAACTTACTAAATAATAGGATTTCATTTACAAAAAGATCTCCAAAGTTTATTTGAAAGAGCATCCAGATGTCTTGAGTCTGTTCCAAGAAAACAGGCTGTACAAAATGTGAATAAGTCAGTCGGTGCAAACTTGGCATCCTGGGTAATACAGGCGATATTAAGTTAGGAAGAGAAAATACAAATGCACAGAAGTTCAGTACTAATGGGTTGAAAAACAGCTATTCTCCTGAGAGAGGAGAAGAGCTGCACAGAGTCTTTGGATCAGTGTCACTATAGATTGATTTTTCTTTGCCTCATTTAGAAGCTGTTGGATTGATTTATCATGATCCCTAGATATTTTTACTACATCTTTTTTTTTTTATGATCACTACCCGAGCCTATGTTCTATATACAAGATCTTGTCCTTACATTGGCTTAATTTGCTGCTGTAGATACTTTCAACGGGATGTCACTCTTATTCTCCTGAATATCTGCTTCAGTCTGCCTTATGGATTCCATTTTTTTCCCATGCTGCATGTTAGTGACTTCTATCATTTTCTTAAGCTCTGCTACTTTTTGACTGTATCTGCTCTAGAGTCACTAAGCATGGCTTTCATTGGACACCACTTCTGTGGTTATCTTAGAAATTATTTCTGATTTCACTTTTTTAGAGCCTCATTCAATTGTTTTATTGTTACCACTTCAGAGAGGCCATGTGGGTAGCCTTCAGATTGTCCCACCTGATTGCCCCCTGGGTTTGCCTTTGGTGAACTGTCTAGGGTAACATCTTATTTAAGTGTCTCCTCATTTTCTTTTATTTATTTATTATTATTATTTTTAGTTTCATTCCTTGGGTGATGATTGTAAGTTGCTTTTTGTGAGTAGCTTTGTTACTAACTTAGAACCCTTAGGAAATGACAGTTCTCTGAGGTATGTTCCATAGGTAACTGATTTTTGGGTTTTGAGTTTGTTGCAAGATCTTACCTCTTTAATTTTGGGGGGATGAGAATTGCTGCCTGTTTAGCCCAGCTCTTGTCTTCCTCACCTTGCTATAGTCCCCTGAATGTTTGGCACTGTGCCACAGTATTTTCTATGACCCTTAGTCAATTTCAGTCTTGGGATTCCAGGAAGAATAACTATTTAGAACAATTATGTCACTTTTGGCTATGATGATAGCAACAATCACAGTGTAGGAAGTGGCAAAGTGGGGGTTAACATTTATTTGCTACCTTCAACCATATGAATTACGTTTATAGTTATATAACAAAATCTAAAACAGATTTGAAAACTATATACAGTATATGTCATTAGTATGTCAATATTACCCTCAGGGACTAAAATTTAAAAGGGGTTAGGGAAAAAACAGAAAAGTAGAAGAAGAGGAAGAGGCTGGAGGACAAAGGGACCTTGGGAAGTTGGTGCAGAAGACAGGAGGAAAAGAGAAGGAAGAGATGAAAAAGAACAGGACAATAACCATAAAGAGGCCAGAAACCACAGCCATGCTCACATAGAAATAAGACCAAACAGTGAAGGAGAAAACCAAACCAAAACTGAGAAAGAAAGACAGACAGACAGACAGATGGATGGATGGACAGATGGATGGATGGATGGACGGACAGGGGGACAGAGAGAGACAGAGATCCACTACTGGGTTTTTTTTCCGCTGTCATTGGTAGACAAAATGTAGAGAAAGAATCCTGATCTGTACTGCTCTATTCCACCAACCTAGCAACAGCTTTTTGGCTGGGTACTAGATCATCTCAGTGAGCCTACACCTCTGGCCAAGATCAGACTCATTTGTTCTGCAGCTGTCAGCACACCTTCCTCAGGCATGAGCCCAGCTGGGAACTGCTAGATGGAGCCAGAAGCTGCTCTGAGTTCTCAGTGCAGCTGTCCCCTTTCCAAGATGGCTCCTGGCCAGTGACTCTCTTGCACAGGATTACTGAGCCCCCAGCACTCACTGCCAGCTGCTGTGGTCCTTCACATCTGCTGCTTGTCTCCTCCTCTACGTTTCTCCGTGGAAGCCTCTGAGGCCACCATCAGTCACTGTATGTCTGCAGGTTGGAATCACTCCTCTCGCACAGTGATTCCTGTCACAAGGAAACAGCACTGCTGGCTACCTCCTTCCTCTTCACTGAAGTTTCTCCCTTCATTGTCTCTGTGGGCTTCCGTTCACGCCTCAGATCCTTCCTGGGACCCCACTTACATCCCTCTTGTCTTCCTCACGTTGCTGTATTCCAGTAGCCGGATGGCGACACTTGGAGAGGCTCTTTCCCTACTTCTTACCACTCCACCATCTTGGTTGCCCAGTAGCACTGAATTTTAAACTGAATTTTATGTGTAAACTAGATCTGTGTCCCCAGTGTTGCATTTGTGCAATGACAATGGTGTAACTCCTTTTAGAGAGCATACACTATTAGACCCAGTTTTCCAGACTATTTTATCAAGACAAATACGGTCAATACAAATATAGCAGAGCTTAGATCAGAACCCACGGTTTCCTGTAAAGCCCTGGATATGGATCACTGTGCACCCTTCCCTCCTCTTGCTCCCAAGTGCCCCAGCTCCCTCTCCTGTCCTCGTCCACAACCACCGACACGAGAGAGCCATGTATCCCACTACCCAGGTGGCACAGAGCAGGTTAGACCAAGTACACTATAATAGCAAAGTTATAAACCATTTAAAGACCACTATATTCTGGATCAGTATTTCCTCAGATAAGAAGTCATCTCTACAAGGTAGAAAATGTTATGTGCTACAGAATTTTCTTCAAATTGAAAGAATGGTTAAATTGCTCTCTATATTTAATAGCTTATGGGAATTCAAATTCTAGTTATGGGAAGTTTTTGTTTTTTATTTCTTGAGATAAGTTCTCACTGTATAGTTCAGGCTGCCCCTGAACTCGTCATGTAGTCCCAGCTGACCTCAATCTTACAGCAATCCTCCTGTGTTAGCCTCCAAATGCTGGGATTACAGGTATGCACACCACACTCAGATTTTTTTCTTTTAATAATTTGAGCCAATTTAAATTTTGTTTTCTTTTTATGGGGGACTTGAATGGGTACTTAAAGATTTAGTGGGAAAAGTACATCCTTGAGAAGTAAGATTAGTTTCATTTATCATCATTCATTGTTTTAATCTGCTTTCCATTGTGTTACAGAATATCACAGAGTGAGTAATTTATAGGGAATAGAGACTTATTGCTTGTAGGTCCAGGGGTTGGGAAGTCAAAAGTCAAGAGCTATATCTCATGAGTGTCTCTTTGCTGTGTCATAATTTGGTGAACAACACCACAGTGAGAAGAGAGCAAGAGAGGACTCAATTTTATAACCCACTGCCATGATGACATTAATCCATTCTTGAGGCTGAGCTTCCATGACCTAATGACCCCCCAAATGTCCCACCTTTCACTGTTGCACCTGGGGTTGCATCTTCGGCACATGAACTTTAGGGACACATTTGTCCATGGCACTTTTTCAGTGGTGTATAATTGACTTTGATGGCTTCCTTCTTTGGTTACATGATCATTACACCACTATCTCAGGCTTTCAGAAGCTGACTGTCTACCTCTACACTCACAAAAACCTCATAGAAAAAATCATGTAAATGTATGAATTGAATGGCAGGCATTTTCCTCTTAGCAGATGACCAATCATCATTCAGCTGCTGGCAGAGAGGGTTATGGTGAGGAAACAGTTACCAATTTCCCTTTGCGTTTGAGTAATTGTCTTTTGACCCATAGTCTCCTCTAAATTCTATTTCTTTCATGCTCCAATTTTCTAAAACCTCTGTCCTTACTCATATAACCATAAAGCTTTATGACTATATAGGTACTTCGTTAATTATATCTTACTGTGGTTGGACATTATCCTACCGTTATGGAGGTAAAGTTGTTGGAATGAGTAGCTATTATAGGGGAATATTTTTTCTTTGTGCTTATTGTATAATCATAGATCTCTTCTATGGTTAATTGTGGTACATTATTGGCTCTTAGAGTTTGTCAATATCCAGTTTGTATTTGATGCTATTGTTTTACTACTATAGTCCAGGTGATGTAGCTGTTGCTATCAACTGATTTTCGCTATATGTAAATATCTGGATTGCCAGGTGGTCATAAACAATACAACAGCCTAATCTCAAAGAACTGGGTACTGGGTCAAATAAGCTACAACCTCCACTTTTAAAGATATGGAGGTGGTTGGGACAGAAGCAAAGGTCAAATAGCCATGCCCAAAGGACATTTCTTAAAAGTAGACATTAATTAAAGATGTCTCCCTACTAATAACAAAACTACTAACTATAATCAACCTGTAACCCTCAGCACAGAAAACAAAAAGAAAAAAATAGAAACATGAGAAGACAACAGAATGGTCTCCAGAGACTATCAACTCCCCTGAAGCCAATCCAGGGAGCATCAAGGGAGAGGAAATAAGAAGCCATCCAGGAGGCATATCAGAAAGGATAACACTGGAGGCGATAAACATATTGATAAAGCACTTGGCAAAATAAAAATGCTTGGTGAATTCCAAGAAGATATAACTAGACAGATAATGATCCTAATGAAACAAATGGACATCAAGTTTACAGAAAATAGTAATTAAAAAAAAAAAACTAGTGAAGCTATAGAAAGAGATGTACAACATGAATGCCCAGCATTGAAAAGAATTGGATGCTGGGCCCCGGCAGGATGGCTCAGTGGTCTAAAGCAACTGCTTAGGAAAGCTTGGGCAGCTGCAGGGACCCCGGTTCGATCCCCGACACCACATGCTGTGCCAGCCCTGCCCTCAGGGCAGGCTGAGCTGGCCATAAAAATAAATAAATAAGCAAAACAAAGGTTCTGAAACAAGAATAAATAAATAAATAAATAGAAAATTCTATTGCAAGTATGGGCAGCAGAAGTAACCAGTGTGGGGACAGAGAATCAGATCAAGAAGACAGCTCTGGTTAGTGATCAATGAATGAGGCTACATTTAAAACAATATAACATGTAAAATAGATCCAATAGCTCTTAGATTGTGCAAAGAAGAAGAATATAAAATTAATTAGAGTTATTGAAAAAAATCGTGTATGATAAAAATGTACAGAAAATTGGAATAGATGTTCTTATTTCAATATAATAAGTCACCAATGACAAAACAATAGCCAACATCCTAATAAATGGATGAAAATTGAAAGTTTTCACTCTAAAATCAAGAGCAAGACAACAATGCCCAGTGTCACCATTCTTATTCACTCTGGTTCTGGAAACATTATCCAGAGCAATTATACAAGAGAAAGAAATAAACCAAATAAAGATAGATAAGGAAGAAGTTATTATTCATGGATGGCATAACTTAAAAAAAATCCACCAAAGGATTTCTTGATTTAATTACCAAATTCAGTAGCATAGATAGTTATAAAGTCAACTCAGAAAAATATTTTAAACTCTATAAAATGAAATCAATAGCCTTTTAATATATGAATAATAAACTCACTAAGATAAATTAGGGAAACCACACCTTTCACAATAGCATCCAAAAATTGAAATAAATATCTTTAATTAGGAATCAGTCTAACAAAGAAATGAAAGACTTATATTGAAAGCAACAGTATTCTACAAGGATATTTAAGAGGATGTCATAAAATGAAAAAAGAACTCTTGTTCTTGTGTAGGAAGAACCAATATAGTGAAAATGGCCATACTTCCAACATTTCTATACAGATTTAAGACAATCTTCACCAAAATTCCAACAGCATATCTGACAGGGTTTTTATACAATGGAATGCTACTCTTCCAGAAGGATGAATAACTGGGCTTGGTGGCATATGCCTATAATCCCAGCACTCAAGAGGCTGAGGCAGAAGGGTCATTAAGTTTCCTGGCCAGCCTGGACTACAGAGAGAGTTTAGAGCCAGAATGAAGCACAATGTGGAGGGGGGGGAGAGAGAGAGGGAGAGAGAGAGACAGAGAGACAGACAGAGACAGAGGAAGGAGGGAGGGAGGGAGCGAGGGAGGGAAGGAAGGAAGGAAGGAGCTTGAGATATTCCTAGGTAAATGGATGCACTTTGATACCATACTCTTACATGGTATAAATCGGACACACGTGTAAATACTGCATTGTTTCTCTGGCATGAGAAAACAAATGTGGAAATAAGGACTATAATGTATAACAGACATTGGGAAATGGGAAGAAAATGTTCAGATGAGGAGAACAAGTGAGCATGGAGGGGGAAAGCAAAGAAGGGACAATATAAAGACCTGAAGGAAAAATAGAAGTGAAGCTTTACATAGCCTAGTTGCTTTTATAATAGTCAAAAATGATCAAAATTATTTTTAGAGGTGATTTAGCTAGGTTTTCAGAATTAATAGAATATCTTGAGTTTTTCTAGTTCAGAATGTTAAAAGGCATGCAATTGTGAAGTGGGTTTCATTCCTTTGTTTTGTTGGTTGGTTGGCTTTGTCTGTCATTTCTTTTTTGTTTTTGTTTGGCTGTTTTGTTTTTGTAGATTAATCATCGGTAAAGGCAGCTTGGACTACACAAAGCCAGAGAAGTTTCTGTTTTCCTTTGTAGCAGAGGGAATAAAGTTTGACATAGTAAGTACACGATCTCCCTAATTTGAAAACATGTTCCTTAGAAGTTGCATTAGCCTTCAATTGTATTGAAATCCTTTTTCTTTTTCCTCTTGGAAAATAAATTCCCATATAGTTTATTGCATTTCTCACCACTAACACACTTATTCCTTTCTCACTGTGGGCAGTTCACTCAAGGCAAAAATACTAAACAGCTTGTGTGTTGCACAACTTTGCTGTATATCAAGCTAATTTTTACAAATTTTCATCATAAAACTTTCATTTTTATTAGTACATGTTCTAAATACATAGTGTTTATATTCATGATAGGGAGTTGGTACACTAACAATTCCCTATCATAATTCTTTTTACATCCCCTGTTCCTCTGCGCCTAATCTCCTCCCTCCTGAGTTTTCATCCCAAACCTCAAATGCTATAATTTACAATTCGCCATCAAATTAGTTGTGATTCTTTTATTAATAAACACCAGCCGGGCATGGTGGCGCATGCCTGTAATCCCAGCACTTGGGAGGCTGAGGCAGGAGGATCGGTGCGAGTTCAAGACCAGCCTGGGCTACAAAATTGAGCTCAAGCCCAGCCTGAACTGCATAGCGAGACCCTGTCTCAGAAAGGCCAAAAAACAAAACAAAACAAAAAAAAAACCCAAAACCACTAATGAGATGCTTTATTAGACTTAATTTTCCTACAGTATGTGAAGTATCATATCAGAGCTTAAAAGGTATGTAATATTGCATTGATAAATCTATCTTTAAAAGTTTGATATGGGGGCTAGGGAGATAGCTCCGAGGCACAAGTGCCTGCTGGGCAAGTGCAAGGTCGTGAGTTCGAACCCTGGTCCCACAAAATAAATAAATAAATAAATAAATAAAAATAAAAGTTTGATATGAATCTTATAAATGTTAATAATATATGGTTCATTATACATTTAATATTTTAGTGGACTCATTTGGCTTTGCTTCATATATATTGTGTAATCTATTTGCAACTGTTTTTCTAGTAATATTGAAAGAATAGTTTTTATAGGGAAACCTTAACACATATTACCTCCTTGCCTGTACTTATTTACTTATTTTTGTTTTTATTTTGAGAAACAGTCTCCCTATGTACTTGAAGTTGGCCTTCAACTCATGACGTAACACAGGCTAGCCTCAAATTTTCAGTGATTCTCCTGTCCCAGCTTCCAGAGTGCTGGAATCACAGGCATGTGCCACAACGCCTGGCTCCCTACCTAGGTGCTGGTTCAACTGCTTTGCTGTAAACCCTTATTACTAGAGTAGAAGTAAATTTGTAAACTGTATGGAACTAAAACATAGGAGTAAGGCCATTTTCTTACATTAAAACATTAAATTTTTTAAAATGTAAAAGGCAGGCCAGAGGCCCGGCAGGATGGCTCAGTGGTCTAAAGCGCCTGCTTAGGAAAGCTTGGGCGGCTGCAAGGACCGTGGTTCAATCCCCAGAACCACATGCTGTGCCAGCCCTGCCATCAGGGCAGGCTGAGCCAGCCATAAAAATAAATAAATGGACAAACAAAAGTTCTGAAACAAGAAAAAAAATAAATTAAAAAAAAATAAATGAATAAATAAAAGGTAGGCCAGGGATACAGCCCAACAATGCAGAGCCTGCGGGGCAAGCACAAGGCCCTGAAATCAATTTTCAGTACACCAAAAAAGTAACAATAATTAGAAATGCATAATGAGAATTTACCTCAAAAAATTTTTTAAGGACAACCTGGATGCAGTGACATCCTCCTATCATTCCAGAACTCGAGGAAATTTAGGCAAAAGGATCACAAACTCACGCCCAACCTGGACAATTTTTTATTTTATTTTAAACACATATTTGTTTTTTTTTTTTTGTTTGTTTGTTTGTTTTTTGTCTTTTTGAGACAGGGTCTCGCTATGCAGTTCAGGCTGGCCTTGAGCTCACTTTGTAGCCCAGGCTGGTCTTGAACTCCCTCTGATCCTCCTGCCTCAGCCTCCCGAGTGCTGGGATTACAGGCATGAGCTACCACGCCCGGCTCTTAAACTCATAATTGTAATTCATGCAGTCATCTTTGGGAATGGTTACAAGTACGTATTACAACTTTATTTATTTATTTATTTATTTGGTACAGAGTCTCACTACACCGCTCATATTCATAGTGACCCTCCTGTCTCAGTCTCCCCAGTGCAGCATGCAGTACTGGCTTAGCATGCAGTACCAGGGATCGAACCCAGGTCCTTGTGCTTGCCATGCAAGTGCTTAGACTGCTGAGCTATGTCTCCAGCCCCTAGCTTGGTGTTTATTTTTTTTTATCCCTTTCACCTTCCTTTTCTCTCTCTCTTCCTCTAGTTCCTCAACCACATTTTTTGTACTTAATACAGTAGTATTTGTTTTATAGCACAAGTTATGTCTAACTGCTCCTCTACCACACTCCTTGTTCCCTTGTATCCTTTCCCTATTGGACAAGATCAGCACTCTTGTCCCTTTCTATTCAACTGCTATACTGTTTTGTTTGTACTTCACCTCACTCAAAAGAGGGATACTATCCAATATTCAAGCTTATATGTCTGATTTATTTCACTCAGTTTTGTTTTCCAGATGTGTCCATTTTCCTACGAATGTTTCAGATTTGTCCTTCTTCAAACCTGAGTAAGAGTCTATTATTTGTAGATGCTATATTTTGTTTATCCAATCATCTGTTGATGGTATACAGATTGCTCCCAGGATTTAGCTGTTATAAACTGTGCTGCTATAAACAACAGCATAAAAGTATCACTGTAGTATGAGGACTATAGCTCTTTGGGGAAGATACCTAGCAAGAGGAAAGCTGAGTCATACGGAATTTCTAATTTTAGTTCTTTGATAAATCTCCTGCTGATTTTTCCATAAGTGTTGTACTAGTTTGCATTCCCACCAACAGTGCCGGAGGGTTCCTTTACCACCATGGCTATATTTGTAACTGTTTGATTTCCTACTGATGGCCATTCTTTCTGGAGTAAGATGGAATTTTAGAGTTGTTTTAATTTGCATTTATCAAATGGCTGGAGATGTAGAACATTTTTTCATATATTTGTTGTTCATTTGTATTACTTCTTCTGTGATGTATCTGTTCTTCCCATTTCTTGACTGGGTCTTTAGTTTTAGGTGGCTTAGTTTTTTTTTTTTTTTTTCTAGTTCTGTATATATTATAGATATTAGTCCTCTGAGGAATCGTTAGCAAAATTCTTTTCACATTCTGTAGGATAGGCCAGCAAAACAGCTCAGCAGATTAAGGCACCTGCAAGAGGGCGCAGGGATTCGATCCCCAAGCCTGCCATGCTGGCCCCTCCCTGAGCCGTGCTGAGACAGCAACTGAGACTGGGCATGATGGTGCATGCCTATAATCCCAGCTCTTGGGAGGCTGTATACAGGCAGATCACTGAGTCTGATCTAGTAGTGAGTTCCTGAATACTCTGTATGCCATTCCCTAAAAATACGAAAAAAAAAAAAAAAATTCCGTAGGCTATTCCTTCACTCTATTGATTGAATATTTTGCTGTACAGAAACTTTTAATCCCACTTATTTTTTTTTCCGTAAAAAAATGCATTAATTTTATTCTAAAAGGGTAACAGGAATGAGCAAAAATATCGGTCGAATTTAAACCTTTATTTACAAAGATTTATTTTGTTTTTTAAAAGTCATTATTCAATTCATGAAGATAACCAAAACACAAAGGCCACCAAAATTTATTACAATAGTCTTTCATAGAGTCAACAGCATTAACAAAAACAAAATGATACTTTACAGTTAAGCTTCAATGTAAAAATAGAAACTTTAGTTCCAGGGACTAAAGTAGGAGTAGATAAATAATCTTTATCAAAATGAAAAAATACTTAAAGGAAAAACAACGCTGCAACTTGTAAAGAACAGGACATTTAAATATCCCTTTAGTTCCTCACCGCCAACATGGCATTTATATCCCAGATGAGAGTTCGTAATTGATCCATAATTTGCTTCAGCTGTTGATTCTTCTGTTTGAGCTTCTTATTCAGTTCGGCAATTTCTCGCCTCTCGTCAGTAGCGAAGCGAAGCGAAGCAAGCCAGCACGGTCGTCGCTCTTTGAGCCATCTTCCTCCACGTACGGAATCAGTTGCTCAACAGGAAGGGGGTCCATCCCTCCGCAGTTCTCACTGCATTTGTCGTTAACCAACCTCAGCTATCTGAAGAGGTTGGAGAGCTGGCGAAGGTGGTCCTGCAGCTTGGTCAGCCGGTCCTGTCACGTCCCCGTGTGGTACGTGACGCCATTGGGTAGCTGCATGTTCCGGAGCAGCTGGAAGATCTCCATGGTGCGGTACACGATGTCCTGCACCGTCTCCCGCCCGATGCGGCACAGCGAGGCCGTGTTCACCTCGCGCGCGGCCTGCTGAGCCGGCGGCCCCGGGCTCCATGCCCGACGCCGCCAGCGGAGGGGTGGACATGGCGCGGCCGCGGCCCCGGCCGGCGGGCGACACGGGTGGCACGGAAGCTAGCCGCTGCGGGCCAGGAGCGAGAGGAGCCCAGACCCCCGCTTTCCGAACGGCCGGCGCCACTTCCGCCCACCCTTAATCCCACTGATTGATTCTTGCTATTTCCTGTGAGGTTGAGATTCTGTTTAGAAAGTCCTTTCCTGCTCGTATGTCTTCAAGTGTTTTATGTATTTTGTCTTCCAGAAGATTAAATGTTTGTTTAATATTTTAATCTTTTATCTATTTTGATTTTAATTTTGTATGTGGTAAAAGATAAGAATCCAGTTTCATTCTTCTGTACACAGATAACCAGGTTTCCCAGTGTCACTTGTTGAATAAGGCGTTTTTCTTCTCTCATATGTTTAATATGTCTGGGGAGGCTTCTGTATCCTCGGTTCTGTTCCACTGGGCCACATGCCTATTTTTGTACCAGTATCATGCTGTTTATCACTTGCTTTATAGTATGGTTGAAGTCCGGTGTCATTATACCACTTGCCTCACTCTCATTGCCCAAAATTATTTGGTTTCTTCTGGTTTCATATGAATTTTATGATTATTTTATGTAGTTCTGTAAAGTACACTATTGGTATTTTTATTGGAGCACATTGAAGATGTGTAACAGTTTTGGAAGTACAGCATTTTTACATGATTGCTTCTGTCAAACCAGAAACAAGGGAAATCTTTCCACTTTGTGATCCGCCTATGCTCAGCCTCCTAAGAGCTGGGATTATAGGTGTGCACCACCACGCCCAGTCTCAATCGTCATCTCAGTACACCCTGGACAAGGCACTCCAAGTATCAAACCCCAGCCACTGTTTCTGCTTAAGCAGGTCCATTAATCTGCTGAGCTATTTGCCAGCCCTCTTTCCACTTTCTGATGTCCTCTTTAGCTTCCTTTTTCAGAGGGATATGGTCTTCTTCGTAGAAGTATTTCACTTCTTTGGTTAAGTTAATTCTTAACTATTTCATTTTTCTTTGTTTTTTTTGTCTTTTTGAGACAGGGTCTCACTATGCAGTTCAGGCTGGCCTTCAGCTCACTTTTGTAGCCCAGGCTAGTCTTGAACTAGCACTGATCCTCCTGCCTCAGCCTCCTGAGTGCTGAGATTACAGGCGTGCACCACCACGCCTGGCTCAGTATTTCATTTTTCTTGAAGCAACTGTGAAATGGAATTGTTTTCATAATTTGCATTTCATTCCATTCATTGTTTATTATACACAAATGCTATTGATTTCTGTGTGTGGGCCTTACATCCTGCCACTTTAGTGAAATGATTAATAATTCTAAGAGTTTTTTAAATGAAGATCTTTGGGTCTTACATGTAGGAAGTCATGTCATCTGTGAACAGTGATAATTTAGTTCTTCCTTTCCTATACATATATATTTTATTTGTTTCTCTTGATAATTGCTCTGGCTAATATTTCAAGTACTATCTTAAGTAGTAGAGATGGTAGTAGACATCCTTGTCTTGCTCCTTAGAGGGAATGCTTTTGGTTTTCCCCATTTAATTTGATGCTGGTTTGTCACAGATAGCCTGTACTATATTCATGTATAGTCCTTCTATACCTATTTTCTTTATGATAACTTTTTATCATGAAGGGATGTTGTAAGTAGAATTTTTAAAATCTATTGATATGATCATGTGGTCTTTGACCTTGCTCCTATGTATGTGATGTATTACATTTACAGTCTTCTATAGGTTGAACCGTTCTTGCATATCCAAGATGAAACCTATTTGATCATGGTGTATCAGCTTTTTGATAATATGCTTTTTTTATTTGCTAATCTTGTTGAAGATTTTTGCATCTATGTTCTCAAAAAGATTGGCTTGTAGTTCACCTTTTTAATTGGATCTTTATCTGGTTTTGGGATCAGGGTGATTCTGACTTCCATACAGGAATTTGAGTACACTCTATTCCTTTCCTTTTCTTTGGAAATTTGAGTACTATTGGCGATATAGCATCCCTAAAGATTTTGTAGAATTCAGCTGTCAATCCATCAGGTCTTTATAATCTCCCTCCTTAATTTTGTTTGGGGCTGGTTTGTTGTTGTTTCTCAAGTATCTTATGATTTCTCATAAGGTTATTTATTGGAACCTGTTTTGTTTTCCTAATGTGAGCATTAATTGTAATGAATTTTCTTCTTTTTAAAAATTCATTCATTGGGCCCAGGGAGATAGCTCAGGGGCACAAGTGCCTGCCTGGCAAGTGCAAGGTCCTGAGTTTGATTCCTGGTTCCGCAAAAATAGAAAGAAAGAAAGAGAGAGAGAGAGAAAGAAAGAAAGAAAGAAAGAAAGAAAGAAAGAGAGAGAAAGAATAGAAATCATTCATTGATTTATTTGATACACAGTCTTGCTACACAGCTTAGACTCGCAGTGATCCTCCCATGTCAGCCTCCCCCAGCACTGGGATTACAAGCATGTGCCACCACACCCGGCTTTGGTGGCCAGCATGATACACCCAGAACAGTATGCAGTGCCTGGGATGGAATGCAAGTCCTTGAGCTTGCCAGGCAGGCACTTAGACTGCTAAGCTATCTCCCCAGTCAAAATTTTCCTCTTTTAACTACTTTGAAAATGTCCCAAAGGTTTTATTGAGTTACACAGCTGTCATTAACTTTCAGAAAGTTTTTAAGTTGCTTTTTTTTTCTGTAACCCACTAGCTCTTTATGAGTATGCTGTTAATTTTCCAGGAGCTTTTGGCTTTTCCAAATTTTATTCTGGTGCTAATTTATATTTTCTTTGTACACTGGTCAGATAGCACACATAGGCTACTATCTGTAATTCTTTTATATTTACTTAGGCAGGCTTTGTGGACTAGTATGTGATGTATTTTGGAAAAAGTACATGCTGTGGAAAAGAATGTATGTTCTGTTGTAGAGAAGTGGAGTACTCTGGATATATCTATCAAGTCCACATGTTCAAGGGTGTGGCCCAGCTCTAAAATTTTTTTACTGGTTTTTATTGTTGTTATTTGTTGGTTTGTTTATTTAGTTGATCTCTCTTTGCCAAAGTAGGATGGTAAAGCCCCCTACCATGATTGTATTAATGTTTATTTGCTCTTTTACTTTTAGCAGTTTTTGTTTTATGAAAGGTGCTCCAGTATTTGGTGCATATATTTTTGTCAATGTTATCTATATTTTCTGAGGAGCTAATTTTATTTTATTTATGAGCATCTGTTTGCAATGCACAATGATTATATTCATTTTGTTTTGTTTTGTTTTTGCGGGACCAGGGTTCAAACTCACGACCTTGCACTTGCCAGGCAGGCACTTGTACCATGGAGCTATCTCCCCAGCCCCCGATTATATTCACTTTGAGGGGTTGGCACATGTATGTAACATATATTAATTCTTTTTATTAATCACTTTCCCTTCTTCTTTTTCCACTTCCACTCCCCCTCCATCTCTTGGCCCACTTTTTGTAAAATTTATTGGACAAAAGGAATGTGGAATAATAATGAGGAAATGGGGAATAGGAATATCTCCTGAGCGACAGGAGGGATCTCAAATGGACTAGCCCCCTTCTCTTTTGAGAGAGAACTTTCTCCCTGTTTCCTGTTTTTTCTTTTGATCTATATGGATAAAAAATGATACGGAGTTTTTGTACAATGAAGTACTAGTCAGCCATTAAGAAGGATAAACTTGAGACATTTGTAGCTAAATGGAGTGTCCTGGAAACTATACTCAGTAAAATAAATTGAGCACACATGTATAAATATCACATTGTCTCGCTGGTGTGGGAAATTGAAAATGTAAATTGTTGGGAGCAGCAGGAATCCAGGAAATTGATCAAGTGTGTGCAGGTGGGACTGGGCCTCAGTGCCTAAAGCAAACAAGCTACCCCAGTGCTGAGAAAAACATCCAGTCTGATTCAGGCCAGCTATTAGTCGCTAAGCAACCTTATGTCACGTGATACAAACTTTGCAAAAGTATAAATAAAGGATCGTTTTTGTGTGCATTGAACTAGTCTTGTCCATCAGACAGACTACTGACCACCTAGCCCAGCTTTTTGTCTCCTTGTCTCTTTCTCATTCCTATCTCCGTGTCTCCCCAGGGTAGAGCCATTTGCAGTAAGACCAATGGGTGCCTACCTTTGGTGCCCAAACAGGGACCCTAGTACAAAGTAAGTGTGGGCACAGGAACCACTTCCAAAAAGTATGCACAAGGTGGGGAAGTGGAGTGGTTAAAGCCAGCAGTAGTCTGCACAGGTGTGGATGGGTGCTGGCACACTAGGTGTAAAACTTGGGGATGGAGGCTCATTAGGGCCAGAAACAGGCTCACTAGGGCCAGGAGGCCTCACTAGGGCAAGGAGCAGGTTCACTAGGGCCAGAAGAGATAACAGCATGAAGAGAGAAAGGCTTAGTAAAGCCTAACAGATATTTGATTGCATTAACAATGGAAAAAGCAGTTTCTAGACCCATAGATGTTGATAGATGTATATAAAAATGTTTGATGTTGAGCAACCAGGCCCAGCAGGAGTGAGACCTCCCTGGGCCCACCGGAAACTCATTCCACCCAGCAACCAGGCCCAGCATTTCCAGTGTGGAAAACTGCTGCAGAAGACCCTGTAGAGAGACTAGAGACAAGACCCACTCAGCTGATCCAAGAGCAGAACATCTTGCCAGAGTAGTTTGCCTCCAAGGACTGCAATAGGAAGAAGTTAAGCTCAGAAGCCAGACCGAAGCCACACCCACCTAGATGACTTTGAACTTGGTAAATCCGGACCTGATGTTAAGGTAAGAACTCTACCAAAACTCTAAACTAAAAGTCAGAAGGCAGGGCTATACAAAATGACAAAGGGAAGACGCAAAATGCACTCTCAGGCCCCAAGCCCGCTCAGAACAATTACAGGAGACAATAGCATAGAAGAAATTGAAAATCACACACCTGAAATCTCAGAAATAATAGCATCTGAAGTAAAGAAACAACTGCAGAAAAGTATAGAGGAAATCAAATCAGAAATAATTTCTGAAGTAAAAAATAATACCTATAATAAAAGAAGTACTAAGTGCTTCTAAAGATGATAAGAAAATGGAGAATAGAAAAATGATAGAATCCTTGAATAAGCAATATAGGAAAGTAATAGGAATATATGAAGCAGATTCAAAGTCTATACAGGAACTTAAAACCTCAATAACAAGCTGGCAAAACCGTTTCAATGAAAATGAAAATAGACTTTCAGACCTTAGAGACACCATTGCAGCTAGTGAAGAGGTAAGAAAAAAAATCTAATAACTTGGATGCAAGAAAAAAATAATTTGACATCTGCAAGATGATGCAAAGATGAACAATGTAAGACTAATTCTCATCAATGAGAAAGAAGGAGTCAATACAAGGGATAGAAAAAGAATATGGGCAGAAGTAATAGCAGAAAACTTCCCAAATATGGAAAAACAATGAAGCATAGAGAACCCCAAATAACATCAAGCTGACTAAAAACACATCCAGAGATATAATAATCAAGATTCCAGAAAGTCAGCAGAAGAACAGTACACTAAAAGTGGCTAGAGAAAAGAAATAGATCACATTTAAAGAAAAACCTATTAGAATAATGGCAGCTTTCTCTTTACAAACCATCAAGTCAAGAAGAGCACGGAGCAGAGTACTTCAAGTCTTGTGAGAAAACAAATTCCAACCCAGACTGCTATACCTTGCAAAACTGTCTTTCAAGTTCAGTGGAGAAATGAAATACTTCCAGGACAAAGAACATTTAAAGAATTTCATGACAACAAAGCCAACCCTGCATAGTTTACTAAAAGATATTCTAGAGAAGGATCAAAATGACCACAATTCCATGAAGCAGAATGGAAAGAACCCACAAAATAGGGCAAATAATCAAACACAGGAGAAAAAGAGGTATAGAAAAGCAGTCTTTCAACTATTCCTTTATATACAGCAGCAGAATATGTCCATCAGCATATTCTACAAATGAAGTGCTCCTGCACCCTATGGGTCATTATTCTGTCTGGATCTACAGGGTGGATACCAAGGAAATAGCAGTAGCTCAGTCCCACAAGTGACACCTGGCTACCAGTAAGCATCATGGACACTGTCCATGTACATGACATACTAGAACTTTGTGCATTATCCTGTGCCCAAACCATTAGAAGTTCAGGTCATATATTTGCCATTCCAGTGTTTATGTTATGTTTTATTCTTAGTAATTCTTTACTACCATGGAAACTTTTTCTTAGTTGATATCTTTGTATATGTCCACCTATTCAAATACTATGCCAGTAATCTGAATTCATTACAAATTCATACATATGATACACAACATTCTGGCCTCTAAGTTGGACTCATGATTTGATTTGAATTTTGGAATATGGTTTTGAAATATTTAACTTAATTTTAATTAATTAATTTTCTGAAAAAAAATTTCTTTTTTGTCTTTTTGAGACAGGGTCTTGCTATGCAGCTCAGGCTGGCCTTCAGCTCATTTTTGTAGCCCAGGCTGGTTTCCAACTCGCACTGATCCTCCTGCTTCAGCCTCCCAAGTGCTGGAATTACAGGCATGCGCCGCCATGCCCGGCTTGAAAAATATTTTTAAAATTAAAAAAATAAAAATGTTTGGTTTTTTTTTTTTTTTGGTCTTTGTATTTGTGCTACTTTTTAAGACTATCGTAAAGGACTTAGTGTGCAGTACTGTTTTGAAATTAAGTCCCAAATGAGACAAGGAGGGTAGAGCAAATGTACAGTAGGTAGAACTTAAACCCTCTAGCTTTGCTCAATTAGAGGACAAAAAAAAAATAAAATAAAATAAACAAAAAGAAGTTCTTTTAAATTGTGAGCCGTTGATTCCAAACAGCACAGTGCTGCATGGGGTTGGGGCACAAACTGGGCTTCAAGAGGCTTCTACGCTCAGATCTTAGGTAAACCTAGCTGGGATTCCCCAGCCACCTGCAGATGTTTGCCTCATCCAGCTGCAGAGGTTGTTGCTTATGACCAACTACGGTCCTATGTGCCTGGTGCTGTGTAGGGAGGGTCATACTAGGGTATTCTGTGGCCTTGGCATTGGCTACGTGTGTTGCTGGCATCCCAAATTTGTCAGGCTTAAGATAGTGTCTGTGGTTAATATCTAGACAAAACTAAAACACCCAATGGGTTTTATGGAGCCACAAGCTTCAATCCTGACCAAGGCAGCTCCGGAAAATCACAGACTGAAACTAAGTTATACGTCTTTATAAATCCCTATGTTTTAAAACCTTAAAAATTAAAAAATTAAAAAATAAAACCTTAAAAATTAAAACTAGCAGTTGCTACTTATAGCCCTACTGCTCCCTTCACTCTGAGTTTAGTAGAAATGCTGTGACAACAGACTATGGCCCCAAATGAGGGTTTTAAAAAAAAAAATAGCTAAAACAGGTTTAAATAAAGGAGACTATTGTGGAAAGAGCATACATATAGCAGGAAACAGGCAAGAAATGTGTTTTACAACTTAGCCACTACGAAAGATTTGCTTGTTGGAAAGGACACCTTTGCTAGCACAAACAAACTGACTTTTACACTGCAACTACATAGCAAATGAAGAGCTCTGCCTTTAGGGCCTGTAGGAAACTCCCTTATAAGAGTAAAATATTCTTTCACTTGGCTTCCATTAGTCAAGGACCTAACAAACCTTTCTAAGATTGTGCAACAGGCTCTTTCTAATGCTCAGCTAAGACTTTGAAATTCAAAAACAAACAAACAAACAAATTGGGGGAAAGGAAGAATAGACCTTGTGATATATGTCTGATTTAAAGATAATTCGGTGAAAAATGCATATGTACTACATAAAGAAGGTTGGTTAAAAGGGCTGTATTAAAATGAAAATGTAAATATGTCATAAAATATCATAAGAATGACCTACTACAATGTTGTATATAATTTATTTCTAAATTCTTGTGTAAAAATGTGTAACCGTTAACATTCTATAGGAATTTAAATGTTAAAATATCCATGTTTGTTTGAAAATAACAGTTCCATTTTGTGTCTGAGGTGTTTAATATTCAGATAGATTATAGTGTTAAGTTTACTGCCTTTGTTACAGGGTAATGTCATTAAGCTTTTCTTTGAATGTTTACTAAGATTTGCAGACCAAAAATTAGAGAGATGGTCTAAAAGGATATATTGGCCCTAGCCCCTCAAGATCAGTGAAGACTTAAGACATAAGAGAACCTCTGCTGTAAAATCCTGTAACTCAGTTGTGACCCAAATTTTCTGATCAAGTAGATTATGGGGCCACAGAGGAAAGTGAGCAACAATGTGTAGTGTGCCTAAGGAGAGTCACCTAAAGAAAAATAATCTCTCAGGCTCTCAAAGAGAGCAAATTGGTCAAGCAATGGCCATGACTTATCCAATAGTTGACACTGACAGAAGATCTACAAGGTGCTCTACATGGTTCCAAGATAAATCTTGAGATTAGGTTGACTTTGTCATGCAGCCTGATGGGCATTTGGAAAGGCAGAGTGTGATGACCCGGCCCAGCAGCTGTGGTAGGGCAGCTTCACCTGTGGGTTCTCTATTTGTTGCTTTCTCCTTTTCTTGAAATGCTATTGGTTGACCCCTGAGTGAACCCTAGGATGGAAGCTGATGGAGGTATTGGTTGTGCTCATGACTAAACATGTGGCCCTCCTTTACTTTGATGAGACCGTGGTCACATTAGTTCACCAGCACATGGTCTCCTTTGCTGAGGTGATTGTACACGAGATCACGCTAACTATCCTGAGTAAAGCTGAGTTGTTTCAGAGGTTCTTTGCTCATTGGGAAGGAAATCTCAGTGAGCCCTCTGAGCTAACTTCATTGGGTCTTCTCCTCGCTTCTTTCAGCACCGACAAAGAACATTACAACGTTGTCAGATAACAAAAATTATACTTGTATTTATACAGGTCTTGCTTTAACTTGGTCTTAACTATCTAGCAGAAAAGTAAAAGACTCAATTGAACTACAATTGACAATTACCAGATGTGCTAAAATCGTGCTACTGTTGTGGACTATTGGACTATATAGGGTTGATTACATTGAATTCAAGTACCTACAATCATTGGACTGACATCAAGTATAAAAAGGCTCCTTAAAGTCTTCTCCAAATACAGCTTCTCCAACTGCAATAAAACATCCATCTTTGACAAAACAATACAAAAAAGGGAGATGCGTTTGGAGCTGCAGGAAGCCAGGAAATTGATCAAGTGTGTGTAGGTGGGACTGGGCCTCAGTGCCTAAAACAAACAAGCTACTCCAGTGCTGAGAAAAACATCCTGTCTAGTTCAGGCCAGCTATTAGTCACTAAACAACCTTGTGTCACCGTGATACAAACTTTGCAAAAGTATAAACAAAGGATTGTTTTTTGTGCTTTGAGTTAGTCTTTTCCATCAGGCAAACTAGCGACCACCTAGCCCAGCTTTTCATCTTGTCTATCTTTCTCATTCCTATCACCAGGTCTCCCCAGGGTAGAACCATTTGCAGTAAGACCAACGGATCCCTACAGTAAATAAGAACCAAAATGTTATCTCTTCTTGTTGGATTATTCCCTTAACTAGTACATACTGACTTCTTTTAACTTGAAGTTTACCATTTCTGATATTAAAATTATTATTTCTTACTCAGGTGTGATGGCTCACACCTGTAATCTCATCACTTGGGAGGGTGAAGCAGGAGGATTGCTGTGAGTTCGAGACCAACCCGGGCTACAAAAGTGAGCTCAAGGCCAGCTTGAACTGCGTATTGAGACCCTGTCTCAAAAAGAAAAAAAAATATATGTACATGGGTCCAGGTACTTGAAATGTTATTTTCCTTTAAGTCTATGAATAAATTTTTGGATTAGGTGGGTTTTTTAAAAATTCAACTAGTTATTGAATTTTGTTTTTTGATTCAGTCTGCCAGTCTGTATCTTTTGATTAGAGAATTGAGGCTGTTAGCATTGATAAACATAACTGAAATGTGTTGGTTATTACTATCACTGGCTTTTTTATCTGTTGGTTTATTGTTTGCTTTGCTTTTTCTGGCATTTTTTGCTATTGTTCATCCACTGACCTCACTAGTTTTCTCTGTGTTCTCAAGTGTGTCCAGTCCTTCTTCTTCTTTTTTTTTTTTTTAAATATCAGTTATTTAATTAGGTTCTTAGTAAGAAATTTAGAACACTAATTTATGAGGATAAATCCAATTTGTCATAGCAAACAGATCACAGGTAGCCCCAGAGCTAAGGAACAGTTTTGACTTTTGCTAAAATGTGTGAGTTCACTGCTTTCTGATCCACCTTGTGCTGCTCTGAAATCTGGTATCTCTCTTTCTCAGTGTCAGAGATCTCACTCTCCTGGTGTCTGCGCTTCCTAAGAGGCCCAGTCACAAGTAGCAAGCCACTGGCCAACTGCTTCAGGAAGACCACTCTCTTGCCTCTGTGACACCCAGCAAGGATGATCAAGATGGTGCCGAGAGTGATGCTAGCTCGAATTTTCCTCACGTGCTGACTGAAGGGTTTCTTGTTGTGGCTCAACAGCTTTCAGGGCACATGTTCAGTAGGGTATTATCTGGGCATTTTTCAAAGCTTAACCACTTGGGTACCTCCATTCTTGTCCCCACCAACTGGTTTGGTGATCGTAGCAAGATCTTTCTCCATCTTCTTCCTCTTCCTCCTCCTCTTCACCCTTCTCCTCTTCTTCCTCTTCCTCTTCTTCTTTTTTTTTTTTTTTTTTTTTTTTTTGTGGGACCAGGGATTGAACTCAGGTCCTTGTGTTTGCCAGGCAAGCGCTTATTCCACTGAGCTATCTCCCCAGTCCCCCTT